>PVJS01012037.1:0-44576 GCA_004027185.1 Glis glis | reverse complement strand
GAAAAAAAAAAAAAAAAAAAAACAAAAGAGAGAGAGAGAGAGAAAGTATAAAAAGAAACCAAAAGCTAGCCGGGCACGGTTGTCACACGCCTGTGATCCCAGTATTAGGGAGGCTGAGATAGGACGATTGCAGGTTCGAGGACAACATCAGCAACTTAGTGAGATCCTTAACAGCTTAGTGAGACCTTGTTTCAAAATAAAAAATAGATAGGGCTGGGGGTATAGCTCACAGGTAGAATGCCCCTGGATTCAATCTCCAGTAATACACACACACACACACACACCAAAAGCTGAGGCAGGAGACCTGGGAAGGTTCTAGTCATAAAAAATGCTTCGCCACTGCCCACATGACAAAGTTTTCCAAATTCCTTCATGTGCTTCATGACATTTCCAAGGGGGTTAGACATCTCTGAGAGTCAAGTGGCTTTTCCAAAGACAGAAAGCTACTAAATGCCTTTAACAGGACCTGAACTTGACCATCGGCCCTGAGTCCCCCACTCTTTCTTCTCACTCCCAGAAGTTGACTCTGAGGTGGAATAAAAAAAAAAACTGCAGGAAAATTGACAGAGTGGGAGACTCTGGCAGCATTGCCTTCTCGAAACTAAGAACTGGTTGTGGCCCCGATTTTGATTCTTTTTAATATCGTGTGCGTGTGTGTGCGCACGCATGTGTGTGGTCTTGTTTCGCTTGTTTGTATTTATGGAGGACACTCTTGCTAAGCCCATCTGACAAAAGAGAAAGCAAAACTGGGGAAGAGCTGTGGCCTTTTTCTACCAGCGAAAGTGCCTATCTTCGGAAAGAGAGAACACTTCTGTTTTAACCCTGTGTAAGCCCTTGCGTGCGGTCATGGTTCACTCTCGGTCTATGGGTTTACCTCTTTTAAGGACACGTTTTCTGCAATAATAATTACTCTCTGCCACAGTTTAGATAAGTGTCCCCACAGGCCCATAGGATAAGGGCGTGGTCCCTAGCCTGTGGTGTTATTGGAAGGTGGAGGAATCTTTGAGAGGTGGGGTCTGGTTCAAAGCCTTCTGGCCACACGGGGCATGCCTCTGGAGGGCCCTTGGGACTCCGGCCTTCCTCCTCTCTGCTTTGCTTTCTGGTGGCCAGGAGGTGAGCAGTTTCCTCTGCCACGTGCTCCTGCCCTGATGTTCTTCCTCGCCACAGGCCCAGGCTCAACGGGGCAAGCTGACACCTCCAAAACTGTGAGCCATGATAAGCCTTCCCTCTTTTTAAGTTAATGACCTCAGATTTTTTTTTTTTTACAGTAATGGAAAGCTGACTAATACACCCTCCAAAGGTCTCGTGCTACTCTCTGAGTGACTTCAGGAAATTGCCAGACCTCACCTACGAATAAATTACCCATCACCAATGCATGCCCAGCTCCACAATAATATGATTTGCCCTGACCCCGTTAGACTACATCAGTATAACTACAGGGATGCTAATCGTAATACTCCGTTATTTGCACACTGAATCAAGGGGGCAATGTCCTGCCTTAGGAGTTTAATGGCACTGAAGTATCAAGAGGCAGACTTCTTTATCCCTATCTGGCTTTTCAGCAGCTGGTGGCCTCTGCAGGAAAATGCAAATGCAAATCCGAGTAGGTGAACCTTGGATATGCTTGCATTTGCACCTGCTAATTAAGCCAGAAGAGAAACCTCATCTTCCCTGCGGAAAACCTTCTAACCTGGGGGCTCAGCCCAGGCACAAGCCAAGAGAACATCAGAATCGTCCACCTCACACAGAGAGAAACTGCACGACAGAAATGAAACGCGAGCAACACCCAGAGCCACATTTGTGACTGAAATTGTATAGCACCTTAGAAAAATAAATAGGCAAAATTAAATTTTGTTACGTGCTATTTAGCCCAATATATCTAAAACATTATCATTTCAATCTATAATCAACGTGGTTGGTGAGATAGTTTATAATTCTGCTTTCGCACTAAGGTTTCAAAATCTAGTGTAATTTTACACTTACAGCACATCTGAATTTATTATTTCTGCATAGTGTTAATAATAATAGATATTCATTTACTGGTACTTACCGTGTGTTAGATATTATGCTAAACACCTTGTGCCCGGTGTATTTTTTTTTTTTTTTGCAGTACCAGGGATTGAACGCAGGGGCGTTCTACCTCCACGCTATGCCCCCGGCCCTATTTTTTTTTATGCTTTATTTTGAAACCGGTCTCACAAAGTTGCAGAGGGCCTCACTAAGGAGAGAGAGAGAGACAGAGATAGGGAGAGAGAGAGAGAGAGAGACAGGGAGAGAGAGAGCGAGAGCTGAGGCTGGCCGCGAACCCGGATTCTCCGGTCTCCGCCTCCCAAAGTACTGGGATTACAAGCGTGCGCCACCACGCCCGGCTGCCCGGTGTAATTTAAATCCCAGGCTTCAATTGCACTCAAAGAATCTACCCTATGAGGAACACCAAGAAGTTTGAGATCCACAACATCCCATACAGTAGCCACTGGTCACGTGTGAAATATGGCCAAGTCCAAACTGAGATGCGCTGTGAGTATAAAATACACATTTTTACATGGCTTGGTATGCTCAGGCACTGTGGCCTTGGAGAGTTACTAAGCGTCCCTCTACATTAGTTGTCTTATATGTACAATGGGGACAGCAATGGCATCTACTGCTTGGACTTGGGATATCAGACCAGGTGATGGATAGAAGATGATGCCCCGGGACTGGTTTTCTTGAGTTCCTTGATGAGAGACATGGGCTCCACTAGAAGTCACAGCCATGTTCATGGCTACTGCCACCAACTGGCATTTCTGTGGCAGGACATCTATATACCTGTTGTACCTCTGCCACCTACTGGGAAAGGGAATCTTCCCACTGGCAAAAAAAAAATGGGGGGCCAAGGAGGAGGTTGGAAAGGCTTATCTTTCAAGAGGAGCAATAGGCCTTTATGGAGCATCTAGATACGAAAACCCCTTATCACCAAGAAGGTATGATTTTCTCTGCTCCCTTCACCGACCTGGACAGACCAGGTGTCTGTGGAATTTATCCCCAGAGCAAACACTTCATGTACCTTCCAGTGAAGCTTTCCTCCAGGTTGGACTGCCCATCACCAGGTGGATGAAAGAATGAGAACCGCGTTCCAGACAATGTGGTTCTGGTGCTTAAAATAGCCTGGTGCTGGGTGGCAGGCTCTGGGATTTCATTTTCAACTGGAGGTCTACATGCTTTGTTTCACTCTGTGAACTCATCAGGACACGCAGCCTTTTTGTCTTCCCGATAATAAGGGCAGATGTGCCTATCAACAGACGCAGAAAACCTTTCAAGGCAAATTTTAAGTCAGAAAATTATGCCAGAAAATATTCATCCAGATAGGAGGCAGCTCCAAGAAGTGATGGGTCCGATTCCTAAGAACTAAAGAACTTCTATGATCATGTGACTTTTTCTCCTGTTTTTTCTTCTCTAGGCAGATCTATGTAATTATGTAAAAGTAGAATATGAGCTACCAATCACAATACTTCCAGAAAAGACACACCCATAAAGTCGAAAATTACAGATTCTGTGCCACACAATTTACATTTTAATAGGATGTTCCTTTAAAAAGTATTATACATATTTGTTAACTCCCCAACAAAAATGAAAGTTCTCTTGGGGCATATATGTTAGAAATGTATATTGTTGAGTGGAAAAAATGATTCTAAAACATTTTATTCCATGTGATTCTGTTTCTGTAAAACCACAGCTATATCTTTAATTTATATCTTGTCAATATACCTCTGTTCTTGTCTGTCTGCCTATCTCTAGCTATCAGATATTACATCAGAATGTTAACAATGTCCCCAGGAAAAATACTTAAATGTACATCCCCCAAACTGGGAAAGGCTAGATTATGGAGCTTTTTAAACATAGAGTTTTGTATGCTGATTTAAACAATAAAGATGTTACTGTAGACTGGATGCTTGTATCCCTGAAAATTCATAGGTTGAAGCTCTGGCCCCCAGTGATGGTATTAGGAGGTAGGGCCCATGGCAGGTGATTGTGTCATAAGGATAGAGACTTCCTGAGTGGTTAAAAAGTGTAGAGTTCATGCATAAGCATATTTGCTCAGGCTGGCTGGCGGGAACTCTCTCCTCCTCCTCCCCCCCTCCTCCTCTTCCTCCTCCTCCTCCTCCTCCCTTTCATTCTCCTCCTCCTCCACCGTCTCTCCTCTTTCTCCTCCTCCTTCTCCTCCTCCTCTATCTTTTCCTCCTCTTTCTTCTCCTCCTTCCTTTCCTCCTCCTCCACCTCTTCCTCCTCCTCTTCCTCCTTCTTCCCTTTCTCCTCCTCTTCCTTCTCCTTCTCCTTTCCTCCTTCTCCTTGCTCCTCTCTCTCCCCATTCCTACTCCATCTCCCCCATCCTCCCATCCTTCTCCTGCTCTCTCTCCCTCTGCCATGTTAGGTTACAGCAAGATAGCAGGCATCTGCAAACCAGGAAAAGAGTTCTCCCCAGACCCCAAACCTGCCAGCACCTTGGCCTTGGACTTCCCAGCCTCCAGAAATGTGAGAGATGAATCTCTGTTGTTTAAAACACTCAGTCTGTCAAATTCTGTCACAGCAGCCCAAACCCACCAAGATGCGTGTGTTATTTGTATGTTTTACAAAACTACTTAAAAATACCAACCCTGAACCACTCTGTTCATTTGGTAACTTCTCAGAAGCCAGTGCTCACAGGGGAGGAAGGGAATGTGCTAAACACTCTATCAAACCTCCAAGGCTTAACATCTCTGGGAGAAAAAAAGCATCTATGCAGATCTCCATCTTTAACAAGTCTCAGGAGAAAGAACCAGGCTTGCTACCAAGCTATTCACTAACCAGGAACGCCAGTGGTCAGAGCAATGCCATGGCCTCGGACTCAGATAGACCTGGGTTTTTCAGGCTAGCCTAGTCAAATGGGAAGTTTCCTCAGCCAACCACTGATAGTGAAGATAATGTGTGTCTGTTTCACAGGGCTCCATGAGGATGAGACGTAGTACTACCTGTGAGATGCCCAGAAGAGAGAAGAGGCACCAGGAATAGGAGCTCTAAAGCCAGTGTCAGACAAAGTCCGTCTTCCAGCACAGCAGGAAGGGAAGGGGAAGATATTAACTCCAAATTCTCACTTCCTTTTAAGTCTGCTACTTCAGACCAGAATTCTGCTAAAGAATTCTAGCATTAGCTCCTCTTTCCCTCTCTCTCTCTCTCTCTCTCTCTCTCTCTCTCTGTCTGTCTCTCTCTGTCTCCCCTCTCTCTCTTTATGACAGCAGTAAATGATGTCTGGAAACCAAACAAAGCCTTCCAGCCAGAGTTGACACTGTAGTTAGTACAGGAAGACTTTGAACCCGCTCCTTCCACTGCGTGGGATTCCTGAGCGTGGCTGCTGAGCCTGGAGGTCCTGCTAGGATCCCAGAGACGGTAAACCAGAAAAAGAGAAGTCCTTGCAGAAAGTGAACTTAGTCTTAGCCATGAAGGTCAAGAATGAGAATGGTGCATTTGTTCTGTTTGCAGAGAGAAAATTAAAATTTTTGATCATACAGTTCAGAAAGGAACACTAAAAATAGGATAATGTAAATCCATTGAGGAGAAAGTAACTGTCTTTAAAAGAAGGCAATTCTGTACAATACCACTAATAAAAGTGAGCTTTCACAGAGTTACTTATCCACATTCACCTAGGTAGGTTGATTCCTTTGGCTTCTTTTTCTTATTACAATTATAAAATCCTCAGGTTTGAAAGAAATGTTAGAGTCATCTAGTCAGTTTCCTCATCTCTAAGATGAGACCAATAACACTAGACTAAGAAACTGTGCTCTAGCTTGTAAATTTCTCCTTTAAAACATAATTAGGTAACCAGGTGTGGTTATGCACACCTGTAGTCCGGGTACGTGGGAGGCTGAGACAGTGAAATGGGGGTGTTTCCTCTTTTCAGGGTTCTCGTCCAGTGGATCTCAGCGAATGAAGTCCAAGGACTAGCGAAGGGTATAGAAATATGAATGTTCATTTTAAGTTAGGGAAAGATAGAGGACAAAGCAGGTCCCCCCAAAGGGGGGGTCCAGGAAAGTGAGTGACCTTGCAGCCCCTGGAGAGTGGGGCTTTTAAACCTTCCTGAGGTTTTCTATCTGTTCTGTTATTATTGATTAGAATTGGGTTTTGGAGAACCTGACTTTTGAACAAATTTGATCGTTAATTTGAATGATTATCTGTGGGCTGGTCAGGGCCCTGATTCCCTGGCACCCATCAGTCTCTCACCTCCCTGCTCACCTCCCTCACCCTCACAGAAGGAGGGATGAAGATGGACGCTTTAATTCTTCCTGTTCCCAGGTCCTCTGCCCGGCCTCGACAGGAGGTTCAAGGATAGCATCAGCAATGTAGTGAGACTCCCACAACCTAGTGAGAACCTACTTCCAAACAAAAATTTTTTTTAAAAAAAAGGGCTGGAGGTGTAGATCAGAGGTAGAATATCCCTGTGTTCAATCCCAGATTGAATAAGTATATATTAAATAAATATACATTTTTATAAATAAAAATGGGGTAGACAGGTGTGGTGATGCACACCTGTAATTCAGGTACTTGGGAGGCTGAGACAGGAAGATTGAAGGTTTCAGTCTAGCCTCAGTGACTTAGCGACTTAGTGAGACCCTCAGCAACTTAGCAAGACCCTGTTTCAAAATAAAAAATACAATAGGGCTAGAGGTATGGCTCAGAGGTGGAATGCCCCTAAGTTCAATCTCCAGCACCAAAAATAAATAAATAAATAAATAAATAAATAAATAAATAAATAAATAGAATGTTTGCCAGATTTGGGAACTAACAGTACTGGATGTGTCATTAAAATTTGAATTTTATATCAACAATAAATAATGTTTTAGTATTGGTATATAGCACATACACTACCAAAGTTATTTGTTGTTTTTCTGAAACTGAAATTTAGTGGTGCATACTGTACAACAGTGGCCACTCTAAATATACTGTGGGCACAGCATTCTACATAGAATCTCACCCAAAGAATAGACTTTCTTGGAATGTTGAAAGGTGTGATACAAGGCAGAGGAATGACATTTTACAATTTTTAAATAATAAAGCACCTGTGAAGCACGTTGCATTTGAATAATAACTTCCTTTGAGTTCAGTCCTCCCAAACCCACACTCAGAGACATTATGCTCTTAGCTCCAAATCACAGGGCTCGTAAGTTAAGAACCTGACATTTAAATCTGGATAATTGAATGCTGCTACTACTCTTTCCACTATTGTTAATAATGGTCAGCAAAACCATAATTTATTAAATGTGTTTTATATTATGTGTCAGGTGTTGTGGTTGGACTTTATACGTCATATCTTCCATTACATAAAGACAAACTTATGTACACACATACAAAATTTTCATTAAATACTATTTAGAATCTTTCTTCTCCCAAATTCACTCCTAATTCTAATATGATAATGAGTCATTAAATTGATTAAAAACACATTTGAAATTATTGAACACAAAACTTTACAAATCCCTTGGGAATTATTCAGAGAACCATTGTCCATTAATATTTACACACTTTTCTCTGAGAACTTGAGACTCTTGGGGACAGGGATTCTGCTTGGCCATCATGGGCTGATTGAGGAGCTAGGAAAACTAGGCAGTTAGAGCAGAGAACGTAGGAAGGGAAAGGGTAAAAATAAACCATCTGCAAAAGGAACAAAAACAGGGAAGGTTAATAAAATAATGGGGCAGCAACAACCCAGCAAGATCTATGGAAATTAACACAAATCTTGAGCCCCTTCCACCAGACAAAATTCAGGATAACTGGTGTAAATAAATTCCAAGGGTGATCAAAAGGTGGAGGCAGACAAGTGTCTCCAGGAGGTTAGAGCCCACCAGCCCCAGAAGATTAAAGTCCATCAGCCCGCAAGGTAACTATTCAAATTAAGGATTGAAACTGGGCAAAAGACATCGGGTCCCCAAGATCCAACTCTAACCAATCATAAAAGAACAGATGGAAAACCTCAGTAAGGTATAAAAGCTCACTTCCCAAGAACTTCAGCGGTTACTCTCTTTCAGGGGACCCCCCCCCACTATGTGGGGGAAATGTTTTGTCTTCTATCTTTCATTGGCTTAAAATAAAATTTCATATTTCTTTACCCCTCATTAGTCCTTGGACTTCATCAAAATCCATTGGACAAGAACCCAGCAAGAGGATACACCACATATCATTATCTGTCATTGAACCTGGATGCCACATTTTGCAAAGAGCATGGACTCAGAAAAAATGTTTGTCAAATAAGTGAACAAATGAAGCAGCAGAAGTCCAAAGAATATAAATTTCAGATTCTGGCAAATACCTGAAGACATCTCTTTTTATCTCCCAGTAAATAATTCAAAACTATCACAGAGGTTTATAAGAGAAGAAATACATAAATCAGTTTCTAAGCCATTGCTTGAAAAGATATTGTTAGAGAAAGGGGGAAATGGAGGAGGAGCTAATGGTCTTTGTTTCATGAGGTGGTGGTATTATGATTCTTCAGTAGACAACTCCCTTCACCGTGGAGCCCACGATACCCATGAAGAGGGGCCCTAGCGAGAGCCCACCTGCGCTGCCGCCATGTTGTTAAGAGGCTCTAAGTGTCTGGAGGGTAATGACTTTCTCCTACCAGCAAAATCCACCAGTAACTCTGTCACAAAGGACTCAATGGCCCTTTGACTATTCTGGTGCAGAAAAACCTAATGGAGAGAAGGAGGGTGGGAGGAAGAGAAGAACAGAAAGGAATAGAAGAATGGAGAAGTCTCTGGGCATGGTGGTGCACACCTGTAATCCCAGTACTTGGGAGGCTGAGATAGGAGGATTGCAGGTTTGAGACCAGTCTCAGCAACCTAGTGAGACTCTCAGCAACCTAGCATGACCCTGTTTCAAAATAAAAAGCAAAATAGGGCTGGGGGTGTATCTCAGAGGTAGAATGCCCCTGGGTTCAATCCCTAGTATCACACACACACACACAACAACAACAACAACAACAAAAGAATGGAGAAGTAAGCAAGCAAAAAAGTATCATGGAAAACATAAATGAATTTAGTAGGGTCATGAGAGTGAATTTTAGCCCAAACTCTACAACCTGCTAGGGACAGAATTAAATGAGGTCCTTTCCTAATTGAGTCTCAGTTTCTTCATCTGTGAAATAAAGGCACTAGACTAGAACAACATTTCCCCCCAAATAATGTATTCTGTGGATCATTAGGTGATATGCAAAAGAAAAAAAAACAGCACTTCTGTGGCTAATTAAGTTTGGAAAATGCTGGGTTAAGCAAAACAAAACGGGTTTCTTTATTTTAGGATTTTCAGTTCCTTTGAAGTTCTAATGTGCTTTCTTTTACATTTATAAAAGGGGCTGATAGTACCTACTCCATAAAGTTCTTGTGAGGATTAAATGAATCAATTCTATGAGTTCAGTACATGTTTAGCTTCCATTATAATGACTATCATCATCATCAATGGTATTATTAATCTAGAAAGTGGAGGGATAGAGTATAGCATGCTTCAAAAACAGGAGACTGTAGAACAGTCCCACTTATGTATTTGTTTATAAAGTTTCTCCTTGGGGGCTAATATTCCTCACTGAACCATGTGAGAAACTATCTAGCCTGACTCTAAGCCCCTTCCATCTCCTATCTACTATGACTCCATGCTAAATTAAACTTCTAAATATAGGTTGCTACACCCTGAGCAAGCCTGCTAAAGCCCATGATGAGCCTTAAGTGAGTATTTGCTGAATGAACAAATTAATTATTATTTTCAAATAAACTCTACCTGGCTGGGTGTGGTGGCGCATGCCTGTAATCCCAGTACTTGGGAGGCTGAGACAGGAGGATCACAGATTCAAGGTCAGCCTCAGCAATTTAGCAAGACCCTCAGCAATTTAGTGAGACCCTGTTTCAAAATTTAAAAAAAAAAATTTAAGGGCTGGTGGTGTAGCTCGGAGGTAGAGTGTACCTGAGATCAATCTCCAATACAAAAAATAAATTCTACCTGATTCACAGGCTCAGACTGCTGCCCTATCTATCTTCTAGATAAATAGAATATCAAACCCTGTGGTTTTGATATTCTAACAGGGAAATGTGAACTTTCTGCATATCTGCCAATGCTCAGTGTCATCCCCTTCCAGGCTAATTGGCCCAGCATCGCCCAAGTCATTAGCTGTTTCATTCATTCATTCACTCATTGAGATAATATCTGCAAACGTCCCCCTCCAATCCATGCACTGTTACAGCCATGAGACGACTGGAGGGATGAATCATTCACAGAGCGGGGCTTCACGGTAATGACGGCCTTTGGGAGGAGAAATGGGTTCAGCAATGGTAAGTCCAGGGAGTCCTGGCAGGAGTAGAGCGGTAGAATGTGGTCCCAGATTATAGTTAGCTTTCAGAAGCAGGCGAGTCTGCAGGAAAAAGATCCTGCCTTTAGTGGCTCTTAATGGGTCTGGACACTTGCACCTTTCAGGCAGAAGGAGCTTTTGGGGGAAGATAATACCATACCACACACCTACCTAAGTCACAGCCTGCACCCAGTCTCATGGCGTAGCCTGATAGCATGGAAGCCCTAGACCTTGCTCCCGGGTCAGCCACATCCCGGCCCCTTGGGTTAAGCATGTCATCTCTCCTATTTGACTTATTACCTGTAAAATGTGAGTATTAATATGAGATGCATGATCAATACTTATAGTTAGAATTTATTTAAGCCTTGCAAAATGCCAGGCACAATTTTAAGCCATTTGTATGTATTAGCACATTTAATCTTCACAATAAACACATTTCTCAGGTGAAGTAACTTGACCCCAGTCAAAGAGTAATGTGGATCAATACCCAGACATTTTCCCTATTCGTTCTGACTATGCAACCAGACTAAATCCTAAGAATTGGTCCCATCATTTATATTTTATCAGTGAAGAAACTGAAGCTCAGCAAAGGTAAGAAACATCGCACAGCTAGGACGTGGCAGAGCTGGGGTCCAAACAGAGACCTGATTCCCTAGCCTGTGCTCTGAAAGACTACAGCTGTTCTTCCAACAGCAGCAACAACGATAACGCAAGGATAGCAGCAACAGCAACAAAAATAGCTACAACAGCAGCACAAACAACAGCAGCAGCTAGAACGGCAGCCATTGTGTACAGAATCATTGACCAGGTGCCAGGCACTTGTTTCATTTTCCCTAGATGAACACATCCAGCCCTCACGATGGCCCTACAAGGTAGCTACAAATGAGGAAAGCAAAGCCCAGGGCTGTTAGGTAACTTGCCCAGAGCCACGCAGCTAGGTATTGGTACACCTGAGAGTTGGACACAAGTTGGCTTCAGTCTGAGTTCTTAATCCCCTCTATAAAGGGAGCTGGGGCACAGTGGTGCATGTCTATAATCCCAGTACTTGGGAGGCTGAGACAGGAGAATCGCAGGTTTGAGGCCAGCACATGGTAACTTAGCAAGACCCTGTTTCGAAATAAAATAATTAAAGGCCTAGGGGAGGGTGTAGCTCAGTGGTAGAGCAACCCTAGGTTTAATCCCCGGTACCACAAAAATCAATTACTCAATTAATGAATTAAATTTAGAAGGGGAGGAGTGTCAAGGGACTGCCCTGTGGAAGTTCAGAACCACCCCACTCTTGCTCAGGAGACACTCTACATAATCTGAATTTCAAGGGCAACATGTCTAAAGTGCAAAGCGTTCCACTGGGAATTACTGCTCTTCAGAGGTGGATGGTTCGTATTTTCACGGCATCAACAGAGTGGGAGTTAAGGAAAGGTTTCGTCCAGTGAATCATGTGACACTTTCTGAATGTTCAAATGGACTGTGTCTATGTTTCCATACCCAGACATTTTAAAGCCTTTGCTGTAGGAGCAGGTACCCAGCGCACAGTTGTGTTTGTGTGTGCGCACACTGCCTGAGGAAAGCAGTAAGAGTAGTGATTAAAAATATGACAGATAACTTAAACGATTCATCTTAAAATTAGAAAAGATTAGTTTCTATGATGGACCAGTGCCGCGGTTGCTGCTTGCTGAAGTCCCTCCCATGAACGACTCTGGGTCCAAGATTATTATTTTAATATCAGGGTCAGCTGGAGAGGAGGCAACTCAAAAATCTCCTGCCTCTAGCAGCTGGTGCCCTGCCTTTATTGAAGGTTTAGACAAAACATCATAAAAACAACTAAACACAGGAACCAGCGAGCATCACAGGTCCAGATAAAGAGAGGCAGCAAGGCGGGGTCATAAAACAATTGAGGGGAAGGAGGAGTTAAACATTAGTAGATGGAGAGGACGTCAAAGTCCACACGCTGTCGATCCCATCAGGTCCCAGGGAATGTGTCCACTTGCAGACAGGTTCCACTCGACCAGGCGCTGTGTACACAGCCGAGTTGGTCCAAGATGTTAATCTCAATGTGTGGTCCTCAGACGGCCCTCAACAAGTTTCCAAAGCTTAAATAAATACAGACCCGCCCCCCTCACAAACACCATTTCATGTTCAGTAACCTTTTCATTATTTATTTATTTATTTATTTATTTATTTATTTATTTTGGGAGGTACTGGGGATTGAACCCAGGGGCAGTCTACCTTTGAGCTACACCCCCAGCCCTATTTTATTTTTTTATTTTGAAACAGGGTCTTGATAAGTTGCTGAGGGTGTCACTAAATTGCTGAAGCTGGCCTTGAACCTGTAATCCTCCTGTCTCAGCTCCCTAAGTACTGGGATTTCAGATGTGCACCACCACCCCCGGCTGGTAACCTTCTTTTTAATGGTAGCTATCTTCTTCTCAAATATGGTGGGCATTTTTTTAAGTTAGAAATGATCATTAGCTCAGTCAGACATGGTGGCGCATGCTTGTAATCCCAGTACTTGGGAGGCTGAGACCGGAGGATCTGGGTTCGCGGCCAGCCTCAGCTACTTAGTGAGACCCTCCGCAACTTGGTGAGACCCTGTTTCAAAATAAAGGATAAAAAATAGGGCCAGGGGTATAGCTCAGAGGTAGAATGCCCCTGGGTTCAATCCCCAGTACCACAAAAAAAAAAAAAGAAATTATCATTAGCTCTTGGAATTAGAAGATGCCAATAATTGTCTGATAATCTGTGTCCACTCGGCTATTCCCCACTGCTCTCTTTCGCTCGCTTTTACTCAGTGTACAAAATGCTTAGCAGGGGAATTTTCTGTTGAAACTGAAGGAAGATGTATTTTGGCTCATCGCTTTGGGCTGGAGTTGGTTAGGGAAGAAGAAGAGCCGCTAAACGGCAAGCTAAGTGTGCAATTAGTGAAACCGTGTGGGAAGTAAAGAGCAGGAAAATATGACAGCGAGTCTAAGCTAATGGCATGAAAATAAAAACTCTCCACTCTCGCGGCAATCTCCTCTGCCTCCTTGCTTATGCCTTGAGACATTTTCAACTGGCTGAAGGCCATGGAAAACAAAAAAGCAAATCTATCATCCATCTCTTACTTGCACTGGAGACTGCAAGATGAAGTAGAAATAAGTTATTTTAAAAGTTTGTTACATCTACAGCACCTACAAGATATGAACCATATTTGCTCCCATATAATAACAAGTAACAATTCCAACTCCCGTGCTCCAGGGTCGGTTTCTGTGGCACAAGCACTGGTCCATCCCGTCCTCGCACATCATAAGGATGTGTTCATCACCGAGGAAACCATGGCTCTCTGAGGTCAAGTACTTTATCAAAGGTCATACAGATTATGAGCGGTAAAGCAGGATTCCAGTCTATGGCCAGCTGACCGAGACCTCTCTCTGAATGACCAGTCTGCATGCCGGTTTTCCCTGTTGTTCTTTCCTCTCAGTTTAAGGAATTCACTTGATAATGGCTACATTATTAGTTGACAGTTGCATAGAGCTGTATTTCTCTAGCAGAAAGCACTGGAACATAGAGAAGAGCCCGGGGCACTGAAGTCATGGGATTTAAAATGGCATATCTCCCCGAAATGCTAAAGCTAGCCAGTGATCAAGGGGTAAATCATAACTTAAAATACCATTTTCAAGGTGGGCATGGTGGCGCATGCTTGTAATCCCAGTACTTGGGAGGCCGAGACTGGAGGATCCAGCCAGCCTCAGCTACTTAGTGAGGCCCTCCGCAACTTAGTGAGATCCAGTTACAAAATAAAGAATAAAAAATAGGGCTGGGGGTGTAGCTTGGAGGTAGAATGTCCCTAGGTTCAATCCCCAGTACTGCAAAAAACAAACAAAGCATTTTTACATGAGAACACATAGGATGATATGGAATTCACGTGGATTTTGATCCATGGATTTTGGATCCATGATGGTAATGCATGATGAGGATTCAAAAATATGTTCAGTTCAGCCCTATTTCCCCCAAAGAGCTAAGCCCTTACCTGGAATCCCCATTCATCCTCCTCAGGTCGCCCTCACACGTGAGCCTTCCCAGCATCCCCCTTCTCGCGGTAGCCCTGTGATTTATTTCCCTCTAAGGAATCATTCCTTATACATACTGTCACTCCCGTTGACTCAGTGATGGGTCCTATTCCTGGCTCCAAGTGGAGCCTGTCATCCAGGGCTGACCCATGGGACTTGTGCCACCAACCAAGGCTGCAGGGTTCACAATCAATCCAGTCAATCCGAAAAAGAAGCAAGGTGCCCAGGTGGGTTGAGACATGCCTTTATTTCCGCTGATGGGCTGAACATGGGAGGCTGCTGCCTCTCCTACTCAGTGACGGCCAGCTGAGCACAAGAGAACTCCACACGAGACTTCCACGTAAGACTTCTGCACAGTGGTCAGTCTCTGTCCACGTTATCTATCAAAGCAGGACAAAGGTGGCAGCTAGCCAGAACACAAAGTGAACAAAGGTGGCAGCTAGCTGGGGCAATATGGCGCCTTCAAAGATGTGCTTAGTTATTTTTTATAAAACAGTGGCTGTCACGAGAAGGAGGAGAGAAAGCCTAACTAACAAGTCTAACTAACTCCATGTTTGACTGTCCCCACAGGACTCAATTATAGGTAACTGGGAATGAGAAGCTCTCCTGTCTGGACTTGAAGCTGGAGGATGATGTCCTGGAGCTGCTCTGGGCCATCTGGCCACGACATGGGCAGAACTTGCCTGAGAATGATTTCAACACACAGGAAATCGGAAGAAGACCAAGGTCTGCTGAAACTGTCTGAGGCCTGCCTGTGCCTCAGGCTAACTCCTGAATTCATTAGATATACAAGCTAGTAAGTTCTTTTTGTGTGTGTGTGTGTGTGTGTGTGTGTGTAAACACGTTTATACTTCTGTCACCTGCACCAGAAAACGTATCCTCATACACTGTCCCTCAATTCATTTGATCATTATGGAAACTCGGATGTCAAGCTGTTGGTAACAGATGGAGAGAAGCATCCACGGCTGGTGGTGGTGTGTCCACAAACGAGTTCACCTGCACCTGGTGGAAAACAGAGGATCAGGACCTCAGTAAAAGGAGAGACTTGTGGAAATGAACAGCCAGGACCCTCTACTTACACGAGTTCATAAACCAAGCAATGGAATTAAAATGATATAGCAAGAAAATAGGCAAGACTCACAGAGTAAGTGATTCTTTCTGTCCTGATTGCAATATGGGGGTAGACATGCCTGGGTAGGAATGAATCACACAATGATACAAAGAAGAAAATAAATGTGAATTATCCTGCTTCTCAGAAAACCAATTTAGCAAAGAGAGAATTTCACATTAGGAAGCACCAACCATCTTATATCTCTTGTCTCCTTCCATAATTATTTCAAATGCATTGATGGTCGTATTCCCTAAACGTGATCTCCTTAGGAGCAAGACAGGAGCATAGAACCTAAAGTTGGGTTAAATAGTGCAGTTGAAAGATGAATTCTGACTTCAGAAAAAAGTAGACATTCTAATTTTTCAAATCTTACCTTTAATACTTTTCTTCACTTGACTCATTCATGCACGATATACCCCTGACCATAACAAACTTTGATTTGGAAAGAAAGTTTTTGGAGGTTGATTTCAGAAAATGACAAATGAAGTGGCAAAGCAATTAAAATCCAAAATGCCACCCACACGATGTGAAAGAGAATCTCTCATTTCTTCAAGAAATGTTGATTGTGGTAGAAGGTATTTGTTTTAGTGTATCTAGAAAAGTAAAAATTCCTCAAGCACTCATCACCCAGCAATTACATATAAATGTTGCAATTAGGTATGTTTTTTTTCTTTTTCACCCAAGTTGATAAGTGTTAGGAGAATAAAAACTAAATCCACTCAGACAAGACAGGTTTTTTTTAAAAAAACATATAAACTTCAATAGGCCAAAATTATGTCAACCATTCTCAGTTTTAAAGTAGACGGCTTTCCCTACCGTTTTCATGTAGTTTGGAAGCTTTCCTACCTATCCTATCAGCCACATCAGGTTCTGCTGTCTCTCAAGTGAGGCTCATTTAGTTCCGTGCAGCCAACAAGTGCCGAAGATGCGGAGCTCAGAACAAAAAAGTATGTATGTTATTGTCAAATTGATGTCCTTTGTGATGTGAGACTACAATGCACCAATAAAAGCACATTTTTTAAAAAAAAGTATGCAGTCCAAGTGGCCAATGAAGAGAGGCCAGTGCTCACTCTCTGTTGCTGAAAATGGAATAAAGGAATATTTAGGACTTCAAAAAAAAAGATCCTTAAAGAGAAACACCTGACTCTGGGCCTAGAACAGAGTTGACACATGAATACTGATTGGCAAATGAACGTCATGTCGGATGAGCATTTAACTTCCTACCTTGTCTAAGGCTTGATGTGTGGTAATTCTGCAAAGGAAAGTGATCCCAATACTTGGAATACTGAGACTGGAGGATTGTATGTTCAAAGTCAGCCTCAGCACCTTAGTGAGACCCTGTTTCAAAATAAAAAATAAAATAGAACTAGGGGTATAGTTCAGAGGTAAAATGTCCCTGGGTTTAATCCACAGTACCAGGGGAAAAAAAAGGACATGTATTTATTTTGCTATAGAGTGCAAATGAGATATTATTTTGTTAAAGTTGTAGGTACCTGCATTTAATTCTATGAGTTTACTCAATAGATATTTTCTTTATCTTTTAACTGATACATTAGAACATAAAAATTGTAGATATTAAGGGGGCACCATATGATGTTTTGATATAATGTAATGTTAAAATCAGGCTAAACACCTATCTTCTCAAACATTTATCATTTTTTATGGTGAAAACATTCAAAATCCTTTCTTTTAGCCTTTTGAAATATGCAGAATATGATTGGTATCTATAATCACCATTACTGTGCAATTGCATGCCAGCACCTCTTATTCCTATCTAACAATAACCATGGATCAATGTTTCCCTCCTCCGTTCTCCGCAGCCTTTGTTAACCACAATTCCACTCTCAAGTCAACCGTTTTAGATTCCACACACATGTACTTGTTTTCTGTGCCTGGCTTACTTCGCTTAATCTAATGGCCTCCAGTTCCATCTATGTTGTCACAAATGACGGGATTTCATTCTTTTTATGGCTGAATAGTATTCCATTCTGTAGATATACCACATTTTCTTTATCCATTTGTCAGTTGATGGACACTTGGGTAGTTTCCATATCTGGGCTATTGTGAATGGTGCTATAATCAACATGGGAGTGCATATGTCTCTGTGACATGCTGATTTACTTTCCTTTGGATGTGTACCCAGTGGTGGGGTGATTTGGATCATGCTATAGTCTTATTTTTAATGTTTGAGGGACTGCCATACTGTTTCCTATAACTGATTTATTTTCCCATCAACAGTATGAAACAATTCCATTTTCTCCACACACCTGCCCCACTTGTCCTTTTGATAATAGACATTCTCAGCAGAGTGAGGTGATGTCTCAAGGTGGTTTTGACATGTATATACCTGACAATTCATGATACTGGATGTTTTATATATCTGTTGGCCATTTGCATGTCTTCTCTTGAGAAATGTCAATTTAGGTCTATCACCCATCTTGTAATTCATTATTTATTTGGGGGCTATTTTATTTTTGAGATTTTTGATTTCCTTACATAGCTTGGATATTAACCCCTTGTCATATGTATAGTTTGCAAATATTCTCTTCCATTTTGCAGGTTTTTGCCTTACTCTGTCGATTGTTTCCTTTGTTGTGAAGAAACTTTTTAGTTGGATATAATCCCATTATCTATTTTTCCTGTGTGTGTGTGTGTGTGTGTGTGTGTGTGTATGTGTGTGTGGTGGTGGTGGTGATGGTGGTGCTAGGGATTGAACCCAGGGGCATTCTACCTCCAAGCTACACCCTCAGCCCTATTTTATTTTTTATTTGGAAACAGGATCTCACTAAGTTGCTGAGAGCTTTGTGAAATTGCTGAGGCTGGCATTGAACCTGAAATCCTACTGTTTCTGCCTCCCATGTGCTGGGATTACAGGCATGCAGCACAGTTCCAAGCTCTAAGTTTCCTTTTCTTGATTGTGATTTTGGGGTCTTGTCCAAAAAATCCTTGCCAATTTCAATGTCTAAAAAATCCTTGACAATTCCAATGTCCTGAAATGAAGTGAGTTTCTCATGAGCAACATATAGTTGGGTCTTTTTTTTCATTCAGTCACTGTGTCTTTTAACTAGAGAATGTGATCCATTTATATTTAAAATAGTTATTGGTAGTTAAGGGTTTTCTTCAGCCATTTGGTAACTTGTTCTAACTCTTTCTTTCTTTCTTTCTTTCTTTCTTTCTTTCTTTCTTTCTTTCTGTTTTAGTCTTGGTGTAGAAGTGATTTACTCTAGTAGTATCTTTTGATCCCTTGCTTACTTTTTGGTTTGTGGTTACCATGAAGCTTACAAAAACATCTTTTGATCATAAAACTTATTTTGAAATGATATCAACTTAATATGATCATGGAGATAAGAAAAGAAACAGAGAAAGAGAGAGACTTATAAAAAATTCTACACTTATCCCTACATTCTTACCCACATTTTGAATTTTTAGTATCCCATGTTACAACTTTATATATTACCTATTTCTTAATATATTAATGTAGTCATTTTAACTTTTTTGATTTTTAGTCTTTATATTAAAAAATATAGAGTATGAATGGCTTACATACCATGTTTACAATATTGGAGGATTCTGAACACATGTACATAGTTACCCTTTCTAGTGAGTTTTATACTTTCCAATGATTTCTTCTTACTCATTAACTTCTTTTTAATTCAGTTTGAAAAACTCCCTTTAACATTGCATTTAGTATAGGTCTGATGGAGACATATTCTCTCAGTTTTTGATAATCTGGGAATATCTTCATTTCTCCTTCATTTCTAAAGGATATCTTTTCTGACTACAGTATGCTTGGTTGGTAGAATTTTATTTCCTTTCAGTACTGTGATAATATCATACATAATTCTATAAGATATCTTCTGAGAAGTTTTCTAACAAGTGAATTAGGACACCTTGTGTGTTCTTTCTTTTCCCTTGAAGCCTTGAGAATCTTCTTTATATCTTTTACCTTTGAGAGTTTGATTTTATTATGTCTTGGGGTGTATTTGGTTAAATTAAATCTGACTGGTGAACTTTGGCCTTCCTATACCTGGATATTTGTATCCTTCTCTAGGTTTAGAACATTTTCTGTTATTAACTCTTTAAATAAGCTTTCTACCTCTTTGCCATTCTAAATTCCCTGCTGAACCCATTACTCTGAGTATTTGCTCTTATAATGCTTTCCCCAAATTTCCTTTTTCTTTATTCCTCTTCACTCTTTTCTTTCATCTCCATCTGTGTATTTTCAAATAGTTTATTTTTAATTGACAATTTTTTTCTGCTATATTGATGCCTTCTGTAGCATTTTTAATTTCACTTAGTGTATTTTCCAGCTTGTGGATTTCTGCTTGATTTTTCAAAATTGTTTCCATCTTTGTTAAGTTTCTCTGTTACGATATTGACTTGTTTCTCCAAGTTTTCTTGAATATTATTGAATTTCCTTAAAAGCTATTTTAAATTCTCTGAGATTTGTCCCATATTGGTGACTATTTGGTCAGTTTCTGGCATCTTATTTTGACTGTTAGGTAGGTCACAGCATCCTGAAAGCTCTTGATGTTTGCTGTGGAACATCATCTGACTATTCAAAGGTTAGGTATTTATTCCAGTCCTTATAATCTAGCTTCATTTGAATTCTTAAGTAGGCTGTTTATTCTCTTTGACCCTGTAGAACTTCCTCTATTTCAGCACTAGATAGCACCTTAATACAGGTTTGCAGTAAGTCAACTGTTGGTATGTCACCGTGTCAGCACTAGAGTGCGCCCCAAGCCCAGGTTTGTCCCAAATCCATAGTTGGTATGTTGTTTGGCATGAGTGGGGGAGAACTTGAAAAAAGCATTCCAACCTTCTAAGCCTCTTCTTAGAGCTGGGGTGGGCACTGCAGTATTCTGCTCATCTGTGGTCAGAATTACAGTGGAGGGGCAGACCCTAGGCTCCCATGCCATGCTTGTGACCACCAACAATGCACAGGTGTATCATAGCCTAATCCACAGCCTGCTAAGACCAGAATAACACTGAGGTAGGACCAAGGGCTACACTGCTATGGGCTGCCTACTGAAGAAAGTGGGCTTGTGCCCTAAGATGCTACAACCAACCACAGGTAAGGCTGGCCAGAATAAAAGTCCAATAGACAAGGACCACGTGTCTCTGCTTGAAACCATCTGTGGACATAGGCCTGGGGATAGGGGCTGTTAATATCTGTCCAGTGTTAGGTTTAACTAGTCAGGCACCGAGTTCCAAGGAAAAGTCTTATGCTAGTTACCCTGTCCTACCCTTAGTAAATACAGTATTGCTCCACGCTCTGCTGCCTGAGGTTGGGGTAGTATTGAAGACAGTCCTTGGCCAGCAAGGCTGACACTAATCAGGGCACATTTTGTAGCTGCAAGCACCTGCACAAACACAGGACTGCACCCAGGCCCATGCCACAGTGATGCAGGCCAAAATATGAGTCTGTTCCAGCAGGGTGCAAGTCTCTGCCTGGTGCTAGGAGAGGTCTGGGGGCTTCATCTATGCTCACTGGTTTGGGTATGGGGCCTTTGGTTTATATCTGGTGTTGGGTATCACCATGGTGGGTCTAGCACTGAGCTCCAAAACAAAGCCTAGTACTAGCTTCCCTGTCCTACTCCCAGTGTGTGGGGTCATGCTCCCCTCTCTGCTGCCAGAGGTAGGGGGAGAGGTGATGGAAGCAGTCAAATGCCTGCCCAATGCAGGTCCAGCAGCTCAGTCCATGGGTACAGGCCTGGCTCTGGGTTTCAAGTCTAAAGCCTGGACTTAATTCCTTCCCCTTCCCTCAAGCATGAGGTATCTCTCCATGCTGCTTGAAGTTGGGGGAGGGGTGCACCAGCAACTCTTTCCTTCCTGCCTTCTTCAAGCAGTCTCTTCTTTTGTTATACTAAAACACTATGCTTTCTCCCCTGGCTTCCTTAGCTCTTGCGAAGGTTGTTTAATGCATGAATAACTGTTCAAAACTGGTGTGCCTGTGGGAGAGATGATCACCGGAGGATCACAGAGCCCATATTGGCAATCTTTCAAAAAATAATTAAAAAGTAACTTTCCCCAAAACATCTTATTTCTTGTACCTGAATCATTAAGATCAAGAAGTAAAGCCTGAATACTCTGAGGGGAAAATATTGACATTTTTAGGTTAACAATGCTAAACAACTTTGTTAAACATAACAGTAATAAAAAAAGTATTGAGTACTTATCATGATCAAAGAAATTTATGTGTATTTTTCTCAATATTTCTTAACAATCATTTGAAGTAATGAACATTGCCCTACTTTTACAGGTGAGGAAACTGAGGCACAGACAGGTTATCCTTACCAAAAAGGATAGAATTATTAAATAGTGGAACAGGAACACGAGCTCTCCCTTCAGAGATGGCAAATGTAAACAGTCTGATTTTTTAAAAGAATTTCAATTTTATTGTGCCAAACGGTGCCCCAGTGACCTCCTTTCATGGAACACTCATGTTCCTAAAGTAGCAACCACACTGTGTGCACCTGGGGGTAGTCTGTCTTCCTTCCCTGGCACTGATATATCCGATGTTGACTAGCAGAGCAATGGGTCAGTTATATTTGGAAATTTGGACATAGGCCAAGTCAAACAGGCTGCTCTACTGTAGGACCCCGGAGAGCCATTAATGTGCCAATATGCATCCATGAAACACGAGCTCCTCAGCATCGCCTACCAGACCCATCGCCACATTGCTTCTGTTGGTCTTTCCAAAAGCCATCCATGCCCCTCAGCTTCAGTTCTAGTGCTCAGACAAAATCCCGCTTCAGTCCTCTGACCAGCCAGACTCCTCCTGCCTCAGTCTGTCTGGGCAGGTGCTGCTCCCCAGTTCTCTAAATGGCCATGGCTGAGTCCTGCCTCTCGCTTCTCAGGTCTCAGCTAAAATGCCAATTCCTTCCAGAGGCCCGTCTCACCACCCATCCAAAGCACACATGGCTCACTCCCGCTGTGGTCTTTATCTCATCACTTCTCTTATTTCCTTCACACACTTCACTCATTTACTTATCTATGCACTTGGTAATTGATTGTTGAAGCTTTCTAAATAAAAGGCCCAAGACGACATGAGGACAGAGAGTCAAGAAAGCCAAGGACATTGACTATCCAGCTCAGAGCTGATTCCTCAAGACTTAGCACAGTCTCCAGCACATACAGATGCCCATTTAATGCTTGTCAAATGAATGACTCAATCAAGTTCCCAGAAGTAGACCCAGTATGTTCCATTTTCTGAATAAATCTGAGCATGCAACACTCTCTATTTTATTTATTTATTTATTTATTTATTTATTTATTTATTTATTTGGCAGTACCAAGGATTGAACCCAGGGGCATTCAATCTCCAAGCTACACCCCCAGCTCTATTATTCTTTTTTTTTTTTTTTGCGGTACCGGGGATTGAACGCAGGGGCGTTCTACCTCCGCGCTACGCCCCCCACCCTATTTTTTATGCTTTATTTTGAAACCGGGTCTCACGAGGTTGCAGAGGGCCTCACTAAGGAGAGAGAGAGAGAGAGAGAGAGAGAGTGAGAGCTGAGGCTGGCCGCGAACCCGGATCCTCCGGTCTCCACCTCCCAAAGTACTGGGATTACAAGCGTGCGCCACCACGCCCGGCTTATTATTCTTTATTTTGAAACAGGGTCTCACTAAGTTGCGGAGGGCCTCACTAAGTAGCTGAGGCTGGCCGCAAACCCAGATCCTCCAGTCTCAGCCTCCCAAGTACTGGGATTACAAGCGTGCACCACCACTCCTGGCTCAACACTTTTTTTAAAAAAAGTTTATTATATCTTATAGAATACCTATATTCCATAGAACACAGTTTATAAAAAGCAAAATTAAACCAAATAAAATATGAACTATTATTCAAAATTAAGGAAAATTTAAATTTTCCTATTTCTGGCCCGTCTTAGAATAGCTGTGCTTTAAAAAATTAATATTGTGGGATATTTCTGATGAAAATTGTAAATGTATCTAATTAGTATAATTATGTTACATTAGATTAATTTAAAGATGTCTAACGCTTTTCATGATTTAAAGAATACAAGATTTTTCCATACTCAAAAATACACCTAGGCCAAATGGTGACTCTAGAAATGATAATTGTTTCAGATATAAATAGCTGGAAATTGCTAAACTCCCCTGTGTGCTAGCCCAAGTCCTCCAAGAAAGACATTCTAAAATGAATGTTGCAGTTTTAGTTGTGTCTCCAAAAAAAAGATGTTGAAGTCCTAACACCCCGTGCATATGAATGTGACCTTCTCTGGAAATGGGATCTTTGCAGATGATCAAGTAAAGATGAAGTCATTATGATGAGCCTTAATGCAATGTGACTATGTCCTTTTAAAAAGGGGAAACGTGGACACCAAGACAGATACACACAGAGGGAAGATGATGTCCAGACACTGGGAGAATGTCATCTGCAAGTCCAGTAACACCTGGGGCTACAGGAGCTAGGAGAGGGGCACAGAACAGCCCTCAGAGGGACCTAGCCCTGCAGACACCTTGATCTTGGACTTCTCGCCTCCAGAATTGTAAGACAACAACTTTACATTGTGTAAGACACCCACTTTATGGCCCTTGGCCAAAGCAACCCTAAAAAATTACTAAAATAGATCAGACCTGCAAGAGGATAATTAGGGAAACACCCAGAGGGGAAATATGAATGGCAGCAAAGGAGCTCTAAACCCGGCAAAGTGCCGTACAGGACTGCCCCTTATGGGCCAGAGAAGGAAGGCGGATTGGGTAGAGTCTTAGACTACATCTCAATTCTGAGGATTGGCAAAGCCGATGGGAATTTGTTGGGCAAACATCACCCTCAGGCCAGGTGTGGTGGCACATGCTTGTAATCCCAGGATTTGGGAGGCTGAGACAGAAGCATCACAGGTTCAAGACCAGCCTTAGCAACTTAGTGAGACTATCAGCAACCTAGTGAGACCCTGTTCCAAAAAACCAAAAATAAAAAGGGCTGGGAGAGCTAGTAGCTCAGTGGTAGAATCTCTCTAGTTTCAATCCCCAGTACCAAAAAAAAAAAAGGCATCCATCAGGAAAGTCATGTCTCCTGGAAACAGGCCTCACTTTTAGTGTCTTAAGTTTAGCCATTGGAGTGTGGCTTCACCGCCAATGTGGAGTTGAGTTTCAGAACACTGCAACTTGGACAGGATCTGGGTGGTACATCTTTCTGTCCTCCACACTCTAGTCCTGCTTCCATCACGGGGTACTTGCTGGAAGTTAAGCTAGAGATTTGGGGATTTTTTAAGGAAAGTTACCATCTACATAGTGATTAAGACCTTAGTTTTCCAGATTACAGCCTAGACCTGTGAGTCAGTTCGGCCTCTGCCACCCACCAACTGTGTGATCTCAGGCAAATAATTAACCTCTTTGGGTCTCAGTTTCCTCTTCTGTGAAATGGAGATAATTACAATACCTCGCTCAAAAGGTCACTATGAGTTTTAAGTGGAATAATATAAGAAATGTGCTCAGCATAATTTCCGGCACAGCATGACCAACCAACAAAATGCAATGCACGGTTCTGGCACGATTCCTATCATGACTGACATCATCACAGCAGCCAATACTTTGGAGGTTTAGTTGGGCACGTGTTTGCTTTTCCCGCCCCACACTGGTGGTCTCCTCCTCACTTTTTAACTAACATTGCTAGTCTTTCCTGTAGAGAACACAGAGGGTGATCAGTCTCTCGCCACCTTCCCAATCTGAGTTAGCTGCAAATCCCAGAGATGGCTAATTAAAGGATGCCATTCTGCCGGCGACATCAGGGAGAGTGCCAGGTTCACATGGGGCTGGTAGTAGTCCTCCTCTCCACCAAGCCTCCAGGGAAGAAGCTCTTTCTAGCAGGGTCATGGCATGCTCAGTGTCTGCACGGGTGGCACCCTGCTCCCCCACTTACATCACTTTGTACCACTTTCTCTTCTGCCATCCTTCCGCCACACAGGTCCTTTGTCAGGTCCACAGTTGCGCTAAGCCCTACCATTTCCCAAGATGCCCTTTCTTCCTCCTCTGATTTCTCCTGTCTTTGGTCAGCTCGCCTTTCAAATACTGCTTTGTACATCCCTTCCTTAGGAAGAGGCTTTATGGCTTCCCAGGGACTCTAAGGCATCAGTAAGTCAACATCCAAATCTAAGCTCATGATTGCCTGCCCCAGCCTCATTCTCTAGCCCTGTGAACAGATCCACAATCCACAGAGATAAGCAAGATGGAAAAGCCAGTCTTGACCTGCCACTGGTGATCATGCCTACCCTTTGGGTAGAGTCATTTGAGAGCTAAAGATGCAGAATCCCATCTCCAGCTGTGACTGGAATTTCTAGATAAGTGAGCCAGTATATCTGTATCCCTTCTTAAGCTAGTTTGAGAAGGGTTTCTATTACTACAGCCAAAGTAGTATAGGCTAATATATGTATCTTTAGCATCATCATCATCACCCCCAACACCATTACCAGCATGTTTGCTGTTATTGCTATTTATCTGAAAAAACAGAAGCCCCATTCTTCTCCCCAGGAGGTACACACGGGCCCTTATTGGCAAACAATGGGATAGGCTGGCTGACAAATCAGAGCTTCATCCAGATAAATGGGTTCAGGGGCTGGAACACCGGAGGGGAGCTCCTTGCTCAGGTTTCGCTGCCCTTAACCTTCAGCAGGGCTCATTTTTCACAGTCACCAAACCATTTCGCAAAACTTTGAGCACCCATTCATCCATCCAGCTGGGTGTCACTAGGAGTGATTTAGAAAGATTACAAATCTTCTGTGCCTTTCCACTGTCCTTAGAATAGACAAAAATCTAGCCTGACATCCCAGGGCAGTGTAGACTTGGAACACCTTGACATTGAGTCCGGTTTCTATTGGGGGGTGAGTGTGGTGTGGGGAAGTGGGGTGGATGCATAATCTAAGCTAAGCCATCTGCCTACTCAATTTTTATGCCCACGGTGAGCGATTGACTCGGGGATGGGCATGTAGCCCCAGCCTGGCCAGTCAGGCTAAGAATCACAGCAAATTTGCGGGGAATATTCAGGCTAAAATTCTTCCCCCATTTCTGGGCATATAAGTATAAAACCACAGGAGTTTATGAAAAACATCCTGGATGTGAGATTACAATGTACCAATAAAAGAATGTTTTAAAAACAAGAAAGAAAATTTAAAAAGAAAAATATCCTGAAACATAGAAAAGAAGGAAGGGCAGAAATGGGGAACCCGGGCCTTTGTGGTATTACTGAGTTACTAGGTTGACCCTCACCTAGAGTCAGATACTCCTGGACTTTTTGATTATGTGAATCAATAAGTTTCCTTAAGAGTTTAAGCCTGGATCACAGAGTTTTCTGTAACTTGCAACTAGAGCATCCTACATGACAAATAGTTACACACATATTTTTTTCTGAAAAGAAGGTCAAACTTTCCATCAGATTCTCAAGAGATCTGTCACCCCAAAGAATATTTTAAAACCTTGAATTGAAGAATTTCTAAGGTTTCTTGCACATTAGCATTCTGTGATCTTCCAGTTTATTTTGCTTTAAATCCCAAGTTTAGCTGATAGCGCATAAAGCTAGGCAATGTAAAAAAGTAAGTTTTCATATAAAACTGGGTTTTCTACTCTAAAAAGAAACATATGCTTATTAGAAAATGTGAAAAATATGAAAAAGTATAAGATAACAGAGAGACAGTCACTTCTAATATTCTGGGGTTATTTTTCTGTGTATTTTTAAGCACAGTTTCATGGAAGTATTAATGTGGTTAAGTGTATGCTGTATATACACACCATATTTTTGCCTGGCTTTCTTTACATTTGAGAATATAACATAAGCATTCCTCCAGATTATTAGAAACCTTTTGTAAGCACCCTTTTAAACGGTTGCATAACTTTCTGCTGAACACTGTCGCTTCCTTAATGTTAGACAACATGACAAAATGGTTAATTTTGTTATCATATTTTCCAATGGTGGAAATGTTCATCACTATAGCAGGTCCAAACACGGCAGGACAGGACTTGGGGAAGGAGGGGAAAGCATACCAGGATGCTCCAGGAGGTACTTCTCTCTCACTGCTGCTGCTCTCTGAGTGTCATCACCATCCTTCTATTGCTACACAATCTCTCTCTCTCTCTCTCTCTCTCTCTCTCTCTCTCTCTTTCTCTCTCTCTCTCTCGTCCTCAGGCTGCATTGAAGATTATGGCAATTTGTTCCAAGTTCAGCCACCTGGAGAGATGGACTCTAGATAAATCCTGGCATCAACTTCTCAGGGAAGAGACTCTGGCTGGTCCAGCTTGAGTCAGGCGCTCATCCTTAGTCCATTCCACTCAGCCAAGGTAGGGGGCAGCAGTGTAGAGCCACAATGTACAAAGTTACATAATAGCCTGGGTTTGGGACTAACCAATATTGATGAGAAGATGAAAAAGTTCTCAGAAAGAAATAGAGATCTTTGACCCATGCTCTGATAAAATGCCCCAAACTGTCCACCATAACAACGTGTCACAAGTATAATGTCACCCTTCTTGTGACCCTGCTCCTCCATTTTTCTACTATTCTTTGCACTAAATACCAACCTTTACAGAAGACATCCACAACATCTAACTATAAGTTTTCCTCCTGGGCTTCACATCATTAAATAAGAAGATACATTTTTTTATTTCCATGGATTTTCTTATTCATTTTCAGTCTGATTTCTCCAAGATCAGATTCATCTGAGGCCAGCCTGTGCTAATTTGCAAGGCTACATGGACCTTCTCATTGTTAATGATACAAAACATTTCCCTCCAGGATCTGCCCCAACAAAGAGCTAAAAATAATAGCTTTCTCTGCATATTGGATTCATTAGGCTTTTGATGTCTTCTGCCTGCCTGTAGCTACCCGAGGTGTTGGGGAGGTGGGGGGGAGTCAGCCAGCAGGGGATGGGGGGCTGTTGAGAGAAAAGGAGCAGAGGATTTAAGTAACTCCTCTGGGCTCCACTGCATGTCTTGTAAACATTCGCTAAGAATTCTCTGAAGTTTACACTCTTTTGAAGGGCATAGTTAATAAATGTGTATCTCTAAGGAGACATAAAAAGGCCCATGCAGCCTGTTGCTTGCTGATTTGATTGGTAGCTACATGTGTCTCACGTTTGTTAACTATTCACAGTCTGAAAGACATTGATTAAAGAGATTTCCTCCCTTAATAATCCTCTTGCCCCCAGAAACCCAATCGGGAACTGTCCTAGGTGCTGCATTAAAAGTAAGACAGACCCCAGATCCTAAAGACTCCAATTTAATGGGTGAGAAAAGATGACTATGAGGTATAAGCTGTATGCAGAGCATGGGCAAAAGAGGAGCTAATTCTATGAGGTCAGAAAGGTTCATGGAGAAAATGCAGATCACATCAAGTCAAGTCCCTAAAAGTGGGCATGATCTTCACTCAGAGGGAAAGGGTGTGGTAGAGAAGACATTCAAGGAAAAGCATAATATAAACAAAAATAAAAGAGATGGTAATAAATAAACAAGCAAGATGTGGTCAGAGACCATTATCAATTCTAGTAAGATTTTAGTAGGAGGTATGGATCATACATTTAGAAAAAGGAAAGCTAGAAAGGCAGATTGGAGCCGGTCATTTACAAACTACAAATGTTTAGTAAATACCTCATGTAAAACAGTATGGAGGTTCCATATAATAGCAAAACTAGAACTACTATGTAATCTTGCAATCCTACTCCTGGGTATATATCCAAAGGAAATAAAATCAATGTGTTGAAATCATGTTTATCAAAGCACTATTCACAGCAGCCAACATACAGAATCAACCTAAGTGTCTATCGATGGATGAACAGATAAAGAAAATATATATCTGTGCAATGGAATACAATGCAGCCATGACAAAGAAGTAAATCCTGTCATTTCAAGAACATGGATGAGCCTGGAAGGTACTGTGTTGAGCAACCTAAGTCAGGAGCACAAAGACAAATGCCTGCATGATATTGCTTGTTGTGGAATCTGAAAAAGTTGATAGCAGTAGAGAGTAGAATGAAATAGAGAGTGAAATGAAATAAAGAGCAGAATGAAGTAGAGTGTGGGATGGTGGTTACCAGAGGCTAGGATGGTTGGACAAAGGGAGATGGAGAGAAGTTGGTGAAAAGATAGATAATTACAGTTAGATAGGAGGAATAAACTCAAGAGATCTGTCACACAGTATGGTGTCTATATAATGATGTCATATTCTTAAAAATGTAAAGAGAATGGATGTGTTCTTACCAGAAAAATGATAACTCTGTGGGATAATGCATTAGTAAGTTAGCTACATTTAACCATTACACAACATATAAGACTTCAAAACATTCTGTTGTACATATGAAACACAAGTAATTTTATCTGTCAATTAAAAATATGTACATTTAAAATAGAAAATAAATACTGGGCTAAGGCATTTGGGCTTCCTAAATCTCATAGGCAGTGAGATATCATACGTTTTCCAGATAGAAAAAGAACAGGGTCTTATTTTCATGGAAAGAAAATAATCTGGGGGTACAGATGAAAGGAAGGAGTGGAGGAGGGTTGAGAGGTTGTGTTGTGTTTAGGTAACAGTGCCTAGGACCATTCTGGGTGTTACAGTCACATATAGAATGTCTCCTGAAGAGCTCATGTATTAATGTTCAGAGTTGATGTCATTGAGTCCTGAGGGTTGTAATTCCATCAGTAGATAAATCCACTGTAATGGATTTATTGGGTGGTAATCTAGACTGGTGAGGTATGGCTGGAGAAGGTGGGCCTCTGGGGGTGTGGCCTTAGGGACTGTGCTTTTGTCTTTGAATCCTCTCTCTCTCTTTCTCTTTCTCTCTCACACTCTCTTGCTTCCCTGATATGAGAGCAGAGCCCATGCTCTCTCCCTCTCTGCTTCCCATTGCCATGCCCTGAGATCCATAAACCCCAGCCTCACATGGACTGAACTCAGAATGTCCAAGACTGTGAGAAAATAAATCTTCCTTCCTCTAAGTTGTGTGGTCAGATGTTTGGGATTATAGCAGTGAGAATGTTGACCAAGACACATGCCTGAAACCCCAGTCCTTGAGAGGCGGAGACTGGAGGGTTGCAGGTTCAATTCTAGCCTTGACAACTTAGAAAGACCCTGTTTCAAAATAAAAAACAAAAAGGAATGGGGTATAGCTCAGAGGTAGAATGCCCTGGGTTCAATCCTCAATACCATGGGGGGTAAATAATGTCTATGGCCAGCCTTTTGTTAATGGCAAAAGAAAGAACAGAAGAAAACTATCACCAAAGCTTTGCATCTACAACATGCACTTCAAATAATGTTTTTGTTCAAGACCAAAGGAAGGAGGCATGCATGTGGGCTGGATTTGTCTGGAAAAGGGGAGGTAGATGTTAAAGAAAAATCAAGGTACAAGTTATTTAAATTGTATGATAAGGCAGTGCTCTTCTAAATACTTCTAGACATTTCTAATTTCATTTAACAGGAGGGATGTATAAAATCTGAATAATTAGGAGAGGAGAGGAGAGAGGAAGGGAGAACATCCCAGCTGTTAGAAACCCCATAAACACTGGGTCTGAGGCCTGGTAAGCAGTGCATGTTTGGAAAAGATAGAAGGTCAGGCTGAAGATTTGGGTGAAACCTAAACTCAGATGGATGCGGTAGAATCTGAGGATGAGCTGCTTGGGTATCAGTGAGGGAAAGACAGGTGTGGGCTAGATACCATGATGGCTCCTTCCAGTTTCCTGAGCAGGCATGTGTGTGGCTGGGCAGTGGTCTTAGGGTGGTCTGTGATTTATAGCATAAGAGATGAAGTCACTCCTCTATGGCCATTCTCTTTATTCTGAAACCAAATTATCTATTCTAAATTGGAAGGAAGAACGTTTGGCCTCCAAAAGGCTGAAAAATACTTGCAACTCCAGCCCCTAAGCCAATCTTGGAAGGAAGGCCCAGCAATGTCCACTCTCTCTCTCCCTTTGCAATTCTACAGCTGGTAAGATAGAGCTGGACAGAAGGGAAAGTCCTGGGATGTCTCCGTGGAGGTGCTGGTCATGGTGTGTGTGTCTCTCCATGCATAAAATGAGGATGAATTACCTGCCCTGTCTTCATGAAAGGGTTCTTGAGGGGACAGAATGATGGAAGGCATGCACAAAGGCCTTGAAAGCAAAACCAGCAAAGCAAACTGCACACAGTCAATGTAGTGTTAGATTAGAATTTTCAATCTAAGTACAAGGATAACAACTGCAAAGAAAGACAATAACAAAACAAAACAAAACAGTGTGTGTGTGTGTGCGCACAAGATGTGCCAGGTACTATGCTAGAGGTTCCATATGCATAATCTCATTTACCCTCCCCAAGAATTCTGTGAGATTTTATTGTCCTTTTTTTTTCAATGAAAACATTGAGACTCAGAGAAGGTTCAGATCCAAAGATCACACAATTAGTACAAGAGTGGTGTTGGAACCCAAGCTGGCTAGCAGTAGAGCTCATTCATGTCACGTCTATATTACACTGACCCTAAAGGATGCCAAGCCCAGTGGGAAACTTCAGAGCTGAGCCCAGGACTGAGAAGAGTGACCGTCTCTATCTGGATAGATCTGTTTTATATGGTCATAGTGAGGGCCCAACTCCCTCTGCATACACATGCACAGACAAGTATGAGGCTATGGGAGGCAAGAAGAAAGGGACAAGTGTAGATAGCCATAAAAAGTAAGAGAAATGAGGCACGGGATAGGTAAAGTACAAGTACACACAGCAGAAACCTAGAAAGTAACTATTTGTGGGATGGTCAAATAGGTAGATACATTTTCATATTTACTGTTATGAAGGCCTTTGATTTCACTGACAAATTGTCTTTTGCTAAGTATTATTATTATTTTAAATTCTTCTTCTTTTTACAATGCTACCTGTAAGCCACTGGGAAAGGACTTTGAAAGAATAGATTCCTGTAATGACTAAAACCAAATATTTTAGACACTCAGAATGAGAGAGCATCTTGAAGCCAGTGCTCACGTGTTTTATTTCCTAGGTGGGGCTGACCTGAAGCTCCCCAGTTAGCTAGTGCAGTAACATTTTTATAAGTAAAGGATGCTATGGACATCAGTCTGCCAGACTTCCAGATAGAGTTGTCCAGGGAAAATATCAATAGCCAGGATTTACATGGCTGTCACAAAGCAATACATGTCGGGAATAAATGCATTTATGGAGCTTCTCTAGCATTTATATATCCTGTACCCTAACTAAATACAACTTCTGTACTCCATACCTTTTATCTCTGGGAGGGTAGAGGGGGGTGGTATAGTTCCGTTTCTCCCACTGAGTTTCTAGAGGATGCTAGAAAGTCACCTCTCCAAGCTTCGGTTTCCTGTGATACAAAATGGGAATAGTAACGGTGTTTATCTCTAGAGTTATTCTGAAAATTTAAAAAAAAAATGAAATGATATATGTTAAGGACTCAGCTTGGTGCCAGAAACACGATCCTATTCCAAAACTGTTCACTGCGCTGTAACTCTTCTTGTTGTCATAAGTGATCCGTTTACAGTGCAGAACCTTCATGGCCCACCCTCCTGCAGGGGAAGCTAAGAAGCAACTTTCCTGCTTTGTAATCATTAAGATGTTTCTCCTTAAAAATAGAAAAGGGGAAACACTACTTTTTCTCTCATAACTGCTTCATCTGAAATAAAAATGTAATCAGGTATTTCAACCCTAATAAAACAAATATAAAGAGGGACAAGGTGCCTTGGACTCCTCTACACACTTAAGAATAACAGATGTTAGCATGTTATGACTCTTCCAAAGTACAAAGTAGAAAAACCATCAGATAAATGGCTGGAGATGCAGGTGGTCCAGATGGCAAGGGTGGAAGGACTATGTTTGGAGCAGTCAATTAGTCTGTCCCTTCAGTGGCCTAGGCCTCCCCACCAGACCGTACAATTAATTATGGCATTGCAGTAACACATCCTAGGGTTAGCACACACCCATGACTTAGGTTTTCCATAGCTTCAGATGCTTTCTCCCCTTCGCTCAAAGTTATACTCCTTTTGGTAGAAGATGATGTCTCATTTTCACAGCCAATTCTTTTTGGATCTCAGAGACTCTTAGCACTTAAGGCCATGTAACCGGTCTGGCAGAGAACTGGCTTGCCAGCTGGGTTAAGGCCCAGAATGACAGGGCTAAGATGTAATAGCACTGTGGCTCTGGACAAGGATTTTTCTGAGACTCTCTAAATTCAGACCAGGAAGGTGGGGGTGGGGTACAGGAAAAGATGTTCTTAGCAGCTCTAAGTATGAGCCTTAGCTGACAAACTCTGGGAAAGTGTTTAAGAATTTGTTATTCTGTGTTGGCAAACTGATGGCCTCCAAATCAAGAAAAACTCAATGAAACATTTTGCTTGTCACACACAGTCTTTATAATTAATTTGAGGGAGACACCAACATTTCAAAATTGGGAAATCATGAATAAAAATCTATATTTCCAGCTTCTCATAAAAACGATGCTGAAGATTTTGATGGCAACACTGAGTATCGGCTGCCCCTTTAAGATTTACCAAGGTCCTTATTTCCTCTGAAGTGTCAACACAGAGGCCAAAGAAGAGCTGTCACTTACCATTGAAATTGTGCTGCAATGGCCTCTGTAAATGTGTTTCTATAAAATTAGGAGAACATGAGATGACCAAGAGAGCTTGGATTTTTAAGAAAGACGAGAGAGCAAATTTATTTTCTGATGCAAAGATAATTTCTATGTATTCAATAACCAAACAAAGCAAAATTTTTTTGAAAGTGAACAACATAAGATGGAAAGACAAACATTTTGGAACAAGCTGGCCTGCTGTAGTCATTATCCCTGCCTGTTCCCTAATGACAGGTAAATTTGTAGTGCTGGGCAAATCCAACCCCATCAGTGTAGAACAATTGAGAGGTAGACAAACCCCAGGCCTCGGGCACACACTTGAACACCCTGCATCCAGGATATAAACCTATGAGAAGATAATGCACACAGTACAGAAGCAGGTGCCCAAGTGAGTGGTTTGTGATAAGCTGGAGAGTGTGATAATGTAGTCAGGGGGTGGGAGCATACAAGCAAGATGGATCCAAAGGCTAAGGAAAGAATATTGCAGACTTCATGTGCTATATTGCAAATTCTCTTGATGGTGACCAGTTCTTAAGAAGGCGTCAACCAGCTTTGGGCAGGTCCTATGGTGTGGCTTGGCATTCACACATGTACTCCTGAGTACAGAGGTATTCATACTCCTCAGGATAGCCCTTGGCTAGAAAGAGCAGATGCTTATGGGTAGACAGATCACCTCTTTATTTCTTCCAAGTGCAAATTTGCAAGACACTTCCCTATGACTTCTAGAAATATCCCACAAGATTGAGCAGTAGTGTCTAGTAATGGTGGCCAACGTGATAAGGTATGCTCATATTTCTCTTCCTCCATTCCTAGTGTCTTAGTTAGTTTGAACTGATATAACAAAAATACCAGAAACTAGGCAGCTCAAGCAACAAATATTTATTTCTTACAGATCGGGTGCATGGGAAGTCCAAGACAAGGTGCCAACAGGTCTAATCTCCATCTGGTGATGGCCCATCTCTTCACATGTAGATGTTTGCCTTCTCACTATATCTTCATATCACAGAGATAGAAAGGAAGCAAATTCTGGAGTCTCTTCATAGAAGGACACTATTCTATCCATGAGGGCTCCACTCATACAACCTAATCACTTCCCAAAGGTCTCATTTCTTGACACCATCACACTGGGGATTAGGCATCAACATGTACATTCTGAGGAGACAGAACATTCAATCCATAGTGCCCACTCACCCTAACCATCATTCCTGAAAGCCAGAGCAGGTCCCCCAGATAAACCAGTCTCACAGAAGCTTCTGTGTCAGGCTTTGGCATAGGGGAACCAGGCTAAGACAAAAGTTCAGGGGGAGCAGAAGGCGGATAACCATTTCAGAGAGCATGGCAGGTTGCATTCAGGGACAGAGATGCGTATCTCCTGTGCAAGGCTTCTTGGCAAAGGAATACCTGGAAATAATTGGTTTCCTTGGTATTACATCATACAAACCCTTGTGAGTTTTAATTAAAGGATATTAGAAATGCCCTCAGAATGCCCTGCCCAATGACTCATTGCCAAGAGTAGTTGAGACAGAGTCATGAGCTTAAAACAACTCAGGCATGAAGACTGAAGTTTATTTTCACTTTGTCTTTGTTTTGATATTAAATTCAAAGTATTCTGGAAATGTTCAATTGAATAAAACAGCCAAAATTCTTAGAACTCTTTTCCTGTGTTTTCTGTCTAAGTACTCAAATTTGTACCATTTTTTGAAGCACTTTTATATTATGGTAACTGGATTCAGATGGTAACTGGATTCAGATTCTCTTGTCTTTTCATCTTTCTTGATCATTTTAATGAGTGAAGTCAAGATGCTTTACTTTCGGAGTTCTCAGGATAAGATGTGGGGTCATTTAACATGTGTTTGTGCTGTTTGACGTTATACAAAGATTGTTCTGGTCTGGCGTCTATCCCCTGGGTGACCTCATCTAAGTTCCTTTTCTTGTTTGCCTCAGTTTCCCCTGTCTACACAAGGGACCCTAGCCACAGTGTTAGGAAGAAACATGTACATTTTGTTGTCCAAATCCAGGATGTGAATCCCTCATTCAATTCCCAGAAAATAGCCATCTCCTTTCAACATGACTTTACCCAGTGAGCTGTACCACATATCTTCCAGAACAACTCATTCCATGTTGTAAACAGTGTTTTTTCTGTTTTTGTTGGCCTAAGTGCCAGTTTAAAGTTCTCATGCATGAAAAAGAGTTGTTTATGTGCTTTCTTTCTTTTTGGGGGGGTGTTATGGAACCCAGGGGCATTCTACCTCTGAGCTACACCCCTAGTCATATTTTATTTATTGTTAAATATTTTAACAGGGTCTCACTACGTTGCTGAGGATCTTGCTATATTGCTGAAGCTGGCCTCGAACCTGTGATTCTCCCTCCTTAGCCCTTCAAGTACTGGGATAACAGACGTGACCACCATACCTGGCTGTTTATTTGCTTTCTAACGTGTGTGTGTCTGTGTGTGTGTGTGTGTGTGTGTGTGTGTGTGTGTGTGTGTACTGTATGGCAAGTTTACTCCAAATATAATTCAAGAGGGCAAGGAAGTTTCATAAGCCCAAGAGCCTGGAATTTACTGACATTGGCCATGATTTTCTTTCTGTCTTTTGCTTCTCTTTCATTTGGGCTAGCTCTTCTCCCAAGAGATCTTGTTTTTTGTAGTTTTAATTGATGCCCCAGTCTGGAAGGCTAAGAAACATTTTTGTCCCAAAGGTGACATAGCTCCTCAGAATGCAGGGGATAGCATAGTCTCATGGGCTATATAATGAGAGATCACACTCTAAGCTCCCACCTCTGGCCCCCATAAGCCTGACTTGACTTACTTCTTTGGCCCTCCATCTACCACTTCATGTCCAGACTTAGTATAGCTGGGAATGAGAATTAATTGTTTTTACATCATAGTTTTGGCTGAAGGATAGGGTCTCAAAAACTCTTCTTAGAAGAACAAGGATAACAGAGAGTTCTAGCCTGTCCCTCTCTTTGACTCGGGCCTCTGAAGATCTGGAGGCAGACAGTGGCCAACGCTGGCACTTCTGGGCCCTTTCTGTGTAGATGCCATCTGATGAAGCATCTGTGGGTGTCAAGGCCTGGCTGACATCCACACGTTTCCTTCTGGCTGGACTTCATTGGCCAAATGTGGCCTTGCAGCTCACATCTGTCCACCAGGCTGGTCACACACTGGGCACTAGCATTTTGGCAGACTGTCCATGGACCATGATTACTGCTGTCTCTGTGTGGTCCTGCACATACAGCCCTCTTAATTAGCTGACTTGCCTTAAGCTCATTATTCAGAATCTTGTCCAAATCCAACAGCGTAGTCTTCCCCAAAGAGGTCTTATACATCTTTCATTAGACTTATTCCTAGGTACTTGATATTTTATTTGTTCCTGTAATGCTATGTTTTCTTTAATTTTATTTTCTGTTTCTGGATTACAGAAGTATAATTGGATTTGTGCAGTAAGTCTCTGACTACAGGCTCTGTTATAATGCAGATTTAGATATAAAGAAATTGGCGCTTGAGTCCCCTGTCTACACTCCATTCTCTCCTTGTTTTCTGGGCTGAATTTCTTCTCTGAAGGCAGGAAGGACACAGAAAGTAACCATCTTTGCTTTGTGATTATGTGGGACTTTCTTGGGTCATTGTGTGGTTACTTGGTGACAGCAAAAGTTTCATCTTTTATACATAGTGTGTCAATACAGATAAGCCTGAAATATTTTGTTTCATTTTAACCTCTCCGGAAGTGAACCCCCACATTTTACTGCCTGGATTTTTGGAACCCCCAATTTGTAACATCATGGTGGAGTATTGTAGAATATTGGTTTCCTCTCCAGCAGTCTTGCTCAGTTTGATTATTTCTTCTAATAATTTGCTGTGGAAAATTTTCCATATCATCTACAACTAATAAAATTTTGTTCCTTTTCTTTTCTTATTTCTTTTTTTCTCCTGAATTTATTGACCAGGATCTCCACTTCAGTGAAGAATATAAGTATTTATTCTGGACATCCTAACCATATAGTCAATTGCAAAGGAAAACTTTCAGTAATTCATCATAAATATGTAAAAGTAATGTCTGCTATAAGTCCTTTCTAGACGTGCTTCTTCAAATTAAGAAAGTCCTTGTTTACTTCTTATCTAGTAAGAGTTATTAATTATAAATGGACATTAAATTTTAGCAAACATTTTTCTGTATCTACTGAGGTGATTACATGATTAATTTGCTAGTGTTACATACAATCTAATGGTTTTCATTTTTTTAATGTTATGCTTGATTGAGATGTTTTGCATTTATTGTCATCTTAGAGATTGCTCACCTTATACTGTCATATGATACCTTTTATAAAATAAATGGGGGAGTATACTCTCTTTTTCTACTCTGGAAGAGTTGGTGTATGACTAGGACTATTTCTGGAACACTGGATGACATTCATGAAGCTATCACGATTTAAGGGGAGGTGTGTAAAAGCACAGAATTTTCAAGTTTTCTATATATTCTTGATTAAGTTTTGCTAATTTGTATCTGTTTAGGAATTTGTCCATTTACTCTACATTTTTCAAAAATTTTTGCCATGAAATTATTTGTAGTATCTTCTCCTTATGTTCTAAAGATACCTAAAGGTTCTGTGATGATATCTATTTTTCATTCCTGATATAAGTCATTTATGTCTTTCTTTTTTATCAGTAGTTATTCAATTATATTTTTCTCAAAGAAGTAAATCCTACCTTTGTTGACTTACTACATCTGTATGTTTTCAATTTAATTAACTTCTATTTTCTTTCCTTAATTTCTTTGTTTCTAGTTCATTTTCTAAATGGGTACATTAAAAATTATAATATCAGCTGGATGCAGTGGCACATGCCTGTAATCCCAGTACTTGTCAGGCTAAGACAGGAAGATCATAGGTTTAAAAGCAGTCTTAGCAACTTTGTGAGACCCTATGTAGCTTAGTGAGACCCTGTTTCAAAACAGAAAATAAAAGAAGGCTGGATGTGTAGCTTGGAGGTAGAATACCCCTGGGTTCAATCCTCAGTACCACCAAAAAAAAAAAAAAAAGGAATTATAACATGTAGTTTTAACTTAATAAAATGTAATATCAAACAATATCATTATTTTTCCTTACAAATGATCCTGGTAACTTATTTTCTACCTTCTTGACTTACATGCATTTGTTATTCAGTTATTTCAATATTGTTAATGTTTTACAATATAGCATTTTCATTAATTTCATTCTGATTCACCCTCCTACTTGTTTTTAAAATGACCCATAATTATGTCTATTTGTGGGTCATACTCTGATATACCAATACATGTATATAATATATAATGATTAAATCAGAGAAATAGCCCCCAAATTTATTACTTTGTATGTATGTGTTTGGAACATTCAAAAAATAACCCCCCTGAGGGGACATAAGAAGTAACCGTTAGAGCTGCAACTTGATTCAAGACTCCTCTGTTCCTTTTATGGCATACCTGCACTCCACAACCAATAACCTGTCATGTCCAGATTTGACCATGGTATTATTCGTTCTTTCCCTTCTCCCACAATGCAACCTACAGCAGAATGTTCCACTCAGCAGCATCAAGTCGTATAAGAACTTTGATGTGCTAGGAACAGATCAGCCCACTGATGCTGAAAGAAGACACTCTGCCTATTTTTCTCTGGACTGAAAATGGACAGAAGTAGACGCTTCCTCTTGAGTGATCTGAGGGGTGCTGGCTGACTCCTGGGAAGACCGTGTAACTTCTGAGTTAGGGCTGCCACTCCTGCAGAAACACAGCAGCACTGTCTATAACATAACAGGGCGGGCTTTCATAGTGCATGTCAGCAGGGTGTCTGATTGATACACTGCATTGTTTTCAATCATGGTTTTATGAGTCTCTCATTAAATATTGAAAACCGAGCTATATATTTAGAACAGTAATTAGTTTGAAGCAGCCTCCTCCGTGCCTGATCCCCTGTTCAAGTTTTAAAGTAAACCAAGGATGATGAATATTTAATGGACTGTACCTCATTGTCATCTGATAATAAGATTTGTTATAGGGTTATAAAATGTTATGTTAGGTTCTTACAGCACATCATTAATATTTTAAAATGGAGCTCGGCTCCCAGGCAGAGCTGTCTGATAGGAAAACAATAGAAAGATAAGTGATATCAACCCATTTTTCTCTCAGAAGATAACCAGCCAAGAGGTGAAAAGATGTATCTGAGAGTTGGTTGTATTTGCTACTCATTAAAGAGAGGAGAAGAGGGAAGAAAAGGAGGAAAGCAAAAGGGAACAAGGTAAAGAATAAAGGGGAAAGAGCCATGAAAACATGGAGCACAAAGAGAAGAGATAAAGAGGTGGTGACTTGTGAGGAGAATTCAAGGATTGGATGAAAAGTTGGATAGAATAAACTTTAAAGATCTTTCCCACATTTAGATTCTAAGATTCCATGTTCCTTCTAAAGGACATCAGAATACGCTATCCCCGAATATGCCACTTTGGCACAGGATTATTTTAAATTGAAATCAAGTGAGAAAAATCAGACACAAGAAGATGCCTCTGTCCTTTCCCTATCTACCTAAAATAAAGAAAGATAACTTTTCCTGGTGAAGATTCACCCCACACACACCAGAAAGAGGATGCTATGGTTTGAATGTGGCCCCCAAACTTCATGTGTTGGGAGCTTAAACCCCAAAGTCATATGTAAATGGTATTTGAGAGGTGACATCTCTGGGTCAAGGTCTTGTCAAGGGCATAGCTTTGTTTGCCCTGTCTCATGTGACCAACTGCATGACCCTGGGACTCCCACCAGTGAGAAAGCTCTCACCGAATGTGGCACTGTGGGCTGGAGCCTTCAGAAGTGAAAGAAATAAGCTTCTTTTCTTTATAACTTATCCACTCTTTCATATTCCAGTTACACCAACAGAAAACAGACCAAGACAGAGGAGAACAATGTTTGTCATTACCAACAGAGACGATGCCAAAATGAGTCTGCATAGACAAACTTCACTAGTAATTTCCATCGGCCATGAGTTTCCCCATGAATTTCTTAATGATCTAGCCCCCTAGTCACTATGATTTATTACATGAGACGTCCAAACCCCTTCCCTTTGTCTATTCTATATAATCTATTGATCTTTGTTGAAATTATATAGATGCCCAGAGTCTATGTCTTTGGATTTTCACTTATTTTCTGTGAAGCCTCCATGTATGTAAAATTAAAAAAAAAATTAACAGCAATAAAAACATGTGCGCCTTTTCTCCTAATTGTTCTTTTTATTGGGTGGACCTCAATAAAATAGCCCAAGTATACAGAGGAACAGTTCTTCCTCTCCTACAACTCACAGAAAGAAAACTCTACAGCCATAGGGATCTCATGAGGGCATTGATTCCATCCCATGGATTCTGTAGAAGAATCCCACAGCCCTCCAGAATGATGGCTGCTGTCCACAGAGTGAGTAGTGATAGTAAACCTAAATTAGAGCGTAGACACGGTTGTTTATTTATGGTTTACCACAGAAACAGGACAAAGTGTTAGGGGAGAAATCTAAACCTAATTTAGGGCCAAGGGTTTCTACACCATTAGCATCAGAAGGGGCCTTGGCAATTAGAATAATATGCAGTAGTTAGGAGTATAACCATACAAGACATATATAAAATATATATGCATGATTGGTTTCCACCACACACTGACTGTGTGAAGACAGACTTTGCAGGCTTTACTCTCTTCATCTGTATAGTTTGTGGTTAATAATAAATAAGATTATGCAAGTTGTGCATTTAACACAATGACCACATCTCAATAAATATGAATGATGATATTTAAGGTGATATAAGAGGAAGGAAGGAGAAATTATCCAACTTTCACTTTTACAAATAAGACAGTTAAGCTCCAGAGAGGAAAGAGAGTGTGTTAGATACAACACAGTCCACTATTGCTGAAATCAAAGGTATAGTAAAAAATCTCTCTTTCACTGTAAATAATACTATATGGCACTCATGTATCCATTCCAGTATGAGGTGCCATGGGATCACTATAAAAAGAAATTTAAAACAGTCTTTAATGTCAAGATTTAAGATAAGATTTATTCATTGAACAGTGAGAGAATAATATAAAATATCGCCCATGAATAACATATACTTGGCAAGTATTAAAGAAGTTAAATGATTCCAAAACGTTTATGAGACTCAGAGAAAATTCCTTATGCCATAATGTACAGAGAAAACATAGAGAGTAAAATATTTACTTATGAAAGGAGAAAACCAATCAAGACCATAACATACCAAAATAATGACACTGATGTTTTTAAGCAGTGAGAGTATAAGCCATTTTCTTCTTCATACTTTTTCCACATTTTCTAAGTTTTCTACAAAGATTCATGCTCCTTTCCTACAATTATAAGAAAGATAAGTTTTTCTTGCCAAACGAACATTACACATTTCATGGAAAAAGTCTCTATTCACAATAACAACTATAGCCTATATAAAAAAACCCTCAAATATTGCATTAATCCCTATAGGATTTTTTTCCAGAACTTGACAAAACTATTCTAAACTGTACCTAAAAGAATACAATGATTATAATAGTTAGAGACAAACTCTTAAGGACAAAGCAAACACATAACTTTTTAGTCTTCTGATTGGCCAGGCTGAAACAAATTTGGAAATGCCCAGCTTTGGCATTTTGGTGAAAATTTAAATTAGTACCACTTTTCTGAAGGAAAATTTGACAATACATGTCACTACTTCAAATGAGTATACTCTGACCTGGTGATTTTCAATATGAGTAATTTAAGGAGATAATCAGACAACTATACAGAAAAATTCAGAGAAATGTTGTGTTCAGATAGAGTGAGTGAACAACCTGAAAACAGCCTAAAATGTCCAGCATTAGTTAAAAGTTAATTGCTTAAATTTTTGGTCAAAAACATAATAGTTGATCCATACAAAGGAAATTTTATATAGCCGTTAAAAATGCTATAGATCTAAATTCATGGCATCTTGTTAAGTAACAAGGAAGATCATAAAACCATGCGTGTAATATAATAAAGCCTATGTAAAGTGACAAGCACACAGAAATATTTGGTAAAAGTAACTAAGGGATGCTGAAATTTAGAGTTGAATGCATTTTAGATTCTAACTTACATATTTTCTATTGTTCATTTTTTCCCAATAAACTTGAATCATCTTCATAATTAGAAAAAAACATAAAAGCTCATTTCTTGTCGGAAAAAAATAGAGTACTTTAAGTGGAGTGAAGGAAAAACAATAGAGTGTGTAGATGTAATCCAAGCAGAAAAAAAATCAATCTAAAAATCTTCTTTAGTGAATTGCTTCAATCTCCTTTATCGAAATTTACCTAAGAGAGTACAGAGAGTTACAAAGCTGATTAGTTTATAAATGCTCTTTTTCTTCCCTTGAACCTACAACAATTTTAATTAGCAGTGAAATGACCAAAGTAGAAGAAAAATAGGCTACCCTACTCTAAGTAGGGTGTAGGTAACCTCTGCAGAGTCCCAAGGGAAGGAAAAGGAAGAGAATATGAACCTAAAGAGACACAGATGTGGTGTAAGTCTGAGAAAAGATGCTCTATCATAGGTAACAAGCTCAGAATCTCTGGGGATCTTTAAGCAGAACTAGACCACAACTTGTCAACGATGCTTTATAGGCAATTGACTCATCAGAGCAGGCATTGGACCAGTTGACCTTTAAGTTACACTGTAATCTAAAATTGACTCTGTAACTCTGTGTATCACCCTTAAAGAGGTAGTTCTCTAAGTGCAGACCTAGAAAGATGCCTGTAAATCAAAGCCCAGGTTTTACAGTGACTGAAAGCAAATTTGTTGGAGTCTTGGGGAAGTGAGGGGCTTCCCTTGTGAATTAGGAAGGTAAACTGAGACCACTGTCATATAGCACTGGAACAAGGGTCCCAAATAAAGAACATTTTACCTTCAGAGCTCTATGGAAGGAGGAGACAGATCCACAGAGACCCCAGTGGGTGCCAGATCTTCCAGGCTCCCAGAGATCTAGGAGAAATTTTAACAGAAGAGGGGAGTATTCCCACCCTTTAGACTGGGTGAGTACAGGAGACAGAGGAGCAGGAAGATGTACTCCAGGTTAACAGTACTTCTAAGGGGCACGACAGCCAGAAAGGGAAGGATTGATCAAAACCAAAAGAACACAGAATCAACCTTTGATAGATACTGGAAAAGATAGGTGACAACTTGACAAGGGGAATTAATACGAGAACTTAGGGACATCTGCCCATATTCCTTCCACCTTCCTGCCCCACTCCTCCCCCCCAAAGAACTTTACAGACATGGAAAATATAGTTTCCAACTAAATCTACTGAGTAGATGAATGAAGGGGGATGTTCAAAGTCACTATTGAGCCGGGCGTGGTGGTGCACGCTTGTAATCCCAGTACTTTGGGAGGCGGAGACCGGAGGATCCGGGTTCGTGGCCAGTCTCAGCGCTCTCTCTCTCTCTCTCTCTCTCTCTCGCCCTGTCTCTCTCTCTCTCTCTCTCTCTCTCTCTCTCTCT
>PVJS01012036.1:15213-44675 GCA_004027185.1 Glis glis | reverse complement strand
GTCATTCAAATGCTAAGGGGCATATTCCCACCCCACCCCCACCCCCACCCATTCCCCAGGTTGATAAACTAGAAGGATCCATGAGGATCCAGGGCACTCATCTATACAAACTTTTTTTTTTCAGTGAAAAAAGAGGTGCTGAGCCGGGCGTGGTGGCGCATGCTTATAATCCCAGTACTTGGGAGGCTAAGACCGGAGGATCCAGGTTCGCGGCCAGCCTCAGCTACTTAGTGAGGCCCTCTGCAACTTAGTGAGACCCTGTTTCAAAATAAAGAATAAAAAATAGGGCTGGGGGTGTAGCTTGGAGGTAGAATGCTCCTGGTTCAATTCCCAGTACCGCCAAAAAATAAAATAAAATAAAGAGGTGCTGAGAGGCCACCAGATGTGACATCCCTGAGGCCACCCTCCTCCTCAGGAGCACACGCCTGCTAGTGCAGAGCTCCTCCCGGAGGTCCAGCCGCAGCCCCGGGGTGCTCCCTCCGAGCTCTCCTGCGGGGCCTTGGGAGTACTGCCACCCAGGCTGGGCGGCTGGAGCAGTCAGGACCCAGAAGATGAGAAGATGGCTGGGGGAGGCTCGGGGCCCTGCTGGGAGGCCAGCAAGGCCAGCGAGCCCAGGAGCTGGCTGGCTCCATGCTCCTGTACCTGGCCGCGGGTCCAGCTGCCACTGGAAGGCAGCTATGTCCTTCAAACAGGAGAGGCCAGCAATGGCAGCCCTTCCTGCCTCCGGATTCCTTGCTTCCATTTTCGGGAAAGGCTCAGGCCCAGGTCAGGCAGGGTGGAGTCGCTCGCGTGGGCTCTGAGAGCCAGCCCCTCACAGCTCTTCCCAACCCGGCCTTTGGTGACTCCACATGGGGCCTTCTGGAACCCGCTAGAAGCAGAATGTTTATACACACTATGAATCAGCCCAGGTTCGCCGCAAGGGACTGTGGGCCAAGCTGTTTGTCAGAGGCCCGAGGGGAGCGGTGGGTACTTCTGCAAAGGGAGGAACCCTTGCAGGAGCAGAGCGTGAGCCCTGCCACAGAGGGCCGGGAGGGGAGGGCCTTAGAGAGCACCTGGTCCCAACCTTTATTCTCCCAGGGAGGCAGACAGGAGAGGCTGTTCCATGGGCCAAGTTCTCTGCCAGTGAAGGATCCTCTAGCTCTGGCTCCAAAGCAGTGCTCCTCCCTCTCAACCAAGGGGCCTCCACACAAACAAACAATTTGCAAGTCAAGAATGTCTCTCCATGCCCGGCGTGGTGGTGCACACCTGTAATCCCAGTACTTGGGAGGCTGAGACAATTCCAGGCCAGCCTCGGTAACTTAGTGAATAAGACCACCAGCAACTTAAGTGAGACCCTCAGCAACTCAGCAAGACCCTGTTTCAAAATGAAATATAAAAAGGGCTGGGGGTGTAGCTCAGAGGTAGAATGCCCCTGGGCTCAATCCCCAGTTTAAAAAAAAAAAGTCCCTGGAGGTGATAGAAGGCAGGGGCCCCTCTTTTAGCCATGGGCTTAAGTCTCTACAACCAGTACACAGGTGTGTCCCTGAGGAGGCTGGGGACGCCCTCCCTTCCTGGCCTCCTCTGCCCTGGACCTCCCAGGGCACTACATTCCTCGCTGCCCTGCCCACGATGACAGCTCACGGGGTAGCTCAAGGAGCAGGTAAAGACCATTCCCTGAGTGAGCTGGCCCTTCACGGGGATGAGTTCAGCATGAGGTTGTGTCCGTCAGCTTGCAGAACAAATTTCTGGCTTAAGAATTCTCTCTCTCCTGTCCCGCAGGCAAAAGTAAATAAGCCTTTGTCAGGCAGGCAGCCTTGCACAGGGGCTTCCGCTCACACGGAGCAAGAGTTGACAAGTTTGGAGGTGCCGGGCTCCAGGCTCCGCTTCCCACGGGGCCCTCCTGGCCTCCAGCCCACAGAGAAGAGGCCTGCCCAGCCTCTGTGCGGTGGGAGGCCCCACAGGCCAGCACTTGGGTCCCAGGGGTGGCTCGTGCTCCCCAGAGACCAGAGGGCAGGGCCAAAGTAAGGGTCTGGCCAGAGTTCCAGCGCTGCTCCAAACTGCAGGCCTCCTCTCGGCCCCTCTGGGAGGACAGCCTTGATAAGTGTGTCTCTTTACCGCTTGATCAGTTAAAATCATATTTCAAAGGTTCAGAATGAAGAAGGAAATAGTCACAAAATCAAAAGGAGACAGAAGCCGGGCGTGGTGGCGCACGCCTGTAATCCCAGCACTTGGGAGGCTGAGACAGGAGGATCGCAGGTTCGCGGCCAGCCTCAGCTACTTAAGTGAGGCCTCCACAACTTAGTGAGACCCTGTTTCAAAATAAAGAATAATAACAAAAAATAGGGCCGGGGGTGTAGCTCGGAGGTAGAATGCCTCTGGGTTCCATCCCCAGTACCGCAAAAAAAAAAAAAAAGAAGTGCTGCCTGGGGGCTGGATTGAAGCCTCTATCCTTAGCAACACACACACACACACACACACACACACACACACACACACACGGGAATATTCTGGGAACTTTGGATGCTTTTATACCATTTCCTTGTTTTGTTTTTTTTGCAGTGCTGGGTATCAAATCCAGGCCTTGCATATACTAGGCAAGAATTCTACCACTGAGCTACACTCTACACAAGTTTTTTGTTTTGTTTTGCTTTGTTTGTGGTACTGGGGATTGAACTCTCTAGAGAGGGGAAGGATCCCCAGGGCTGGCACAAATGTCCATGCTGGGCCCTCACTGTCCCTCTGCCCCTAAGTCCCACTCCCATTCCACATCCCACCAGTATAGAGAAGCCTCGGTGACCCCAGGGCCAAGCCTCTGGTGTGGGCCTAGGCCTCAGCAGGGCCCCCTGTCCTGCAGGGCTCTGTACCCTCTGTGCCCAAAACCAGGGCCGAAAAACCTTTCTTGCCAGGAATCCTGTGCAAGCTTTCTCAGAACAGTATTCTTTGATGCTAAAGTAAAGTACAAGCTGGGCGTGGTGGTCACGCCTGTAATCCCAGCACTTGGGAGGCTGAGACAGGAGGATCACAGGGTTCAGGCCTGCCTAAGCAACTTAGAGACCTTGTTTGAAAATAAAAAGAAAATAAAAAGGGCTAGGGGTGCAGCTCTGAGGTAGACTGTTCCTGGATTCAATCCCCAGTACCAAAAATTTAAAAAAAATAAAATACATATAGACAGTCCCGACCTGTGGCAGTTGATTTAGGATTTTTTACTTCACCGTGTTGTCAAAAGCAAGACACAATCAGTCGAAACTGCACCTTGAATTTGGATCTTTTCCTGGCTAGCTACATGTGATTGGATTATCCCTCATGATGCCAGGCAGTGTCAGGAGACCCAGCTTCCAGCCAGCCTCTCCATCTCAAGAGAAAACAACCCAAGCTCTACGGGGCACTGTGTGGCTGGGCCGGGTTCATCGCTTAGGATGGGTTTATCAGGACATAGCCCCACCTGAAGTCGAGAAACAGCTGGACATTGGAAACTAATACCACTAAAGTAGTTATCCACATACCTTACAAGACTCACATTCATGGTACAATTATTTTATGTGCTTTTGTGTGGGGAGGTACTGGGGGTTGAACCCAGGGAATTCTACCTGAGAGCCACACCCCCAGCCCTTCTTATTTTATTTTATTTTTTTAATTTAAGGCGCTTGCTAAATTGCTGAGGCTACCCTCAAACCTGTTATCTTCCTGTTTCAGCCTCCCAACTACCGGGATTACAGGCCTGTGCCACCACACCTGGCTATACGCTTCTTTTTTAATGATTATAAATCTGGATCTAGGAGTGGGTCTAGCAACTTCTGTAATTTTGGAGCAATCGTGAACATAAACCATATTTCATGATATCCCCACCAGCAACGTGATATGAACACAACTGGTTTCTATGGGCGGCCACATCACAGCCACTGTGGACAGCTGTGGTCGGTGGCCCACCTTTGTCATGGGGGAAACGCAAACTCTCTAGATAGAGGCTGAAGAAAGTGAAGATGTGATTCTCTTCCCAACCCAGCTCAGGGCCTGGATTCTGTGTGTGGACCCCGTGCCCAGAAACTCCATTCTGAGCCCTAGCCCTCGGCAGCCCGGGAAGGAACGGCTGTGTGCTGCAGGCAGCCAGCAGTTTTTCAATCCTGGGGGGCAAACAGGAGGAGCTCGAGTTTTAGGGCTCTGGCTGTAGGAGACTTGGCTTTGGCTCTGTTAAAACGTCTTCTTATTTTATTCTTAGAAGGAAAGTCATCAAAAAGTGTCCTATGGCTCCAATCTTTTTGGTGCAGCCTGGGGGATTACCAGGCACACCACACAGAGCCGGGGGCAGGGGTTACAGAGGAGCCCGGGCCGTCTCCTCCCCGCTTCCCGCTTCCCACCCCACACAGCAAAAGCGACACAGGAAAAGCAGAGGACAGCTCACCTTCAGGCTCTTCCACGCTGCTGGCCGCAGTGGTCGGCGGCGCCACGGGGATCTCTGTGAGGTTCAGGATGGGGAGGAGGAAAAAAACAAGGTAAGGAGACATTATTTTGGGCCTTTGATAGAGAATGAGCTCAGCGCAGTTGCCTCCCACACTTAGGGGGACCGACCTCCCTCGCCCACTCCCAGCTCAAGAAAAGGAAAGTTAGGGAGTCGGAGAAGAAAGCCGGCAGAGGGGTCCCAGGTATGCTGGGCATGTCCTCATGTTCTCCTATTCCTTCACCTGGCGGGGATGTCATGGTTCCTGGTTTGTGTGTGTGTGTGTGTGTGTGTGTGTGTGTGTGTGTGCGTGTGCGTGTGCGTATGGTACTAGGGATGGAACCTAAGATTACTCTATCTCTGAACTATACCCCCAGCCTTTTTCTTTTTCTTTGGTTTTTTTTTTTGAAGCAGGGTCTCCCTAGGTTGCTGAGGGTCTAAGTTGCTGAGGCTGACCTCCAACCTATGATCCTCCTATCTCAGCCTTCAAAATACTGGGATTATAGACCCGCCTGCACTGACATACCTGGCATTCCTGGTTGGCTGTCAAGAGGGGAGGAGAATGGGGAGGAGTAGGAAGGCGTTGGCAGCCCTGATGCTGCATGCGGGGCTTGACACATCCTGGCTGCCCAGTTCTACCTTCTGAGTGTCATCAACTTGGCTCAGCCCCAGGGCAGCACGGAGGAGCTGTCCCAGGTCCCCTGCTCACCTGCGACCTCAACTCACAGGTGGGGAAGAATCTGGAGAGGAATGGTGTGCGAGGGGCTGGGAGGTTTCTCGTGGGGGCAGATGCACAGGAAGCCCTGACCCCAGTTCCCAGGGCTCCAGCCTCACAAGATGAGGCTTTCTCTTAGTGGGCGGAACAGGATGAGAAGGGCCTATAAAAGCACACACTTGTAAGACATAATAGTGTATACCTCTAATCCCAGGACTTGGGAGGCTGAGACCGGAGGAGTGCAGGTTCAAGGCTAACCTCAGCAACTTAGCAAGACTCTCAGCAACCTAGCAAGACCCTGTTTCAAAACAAAAAATTAAAGAAAAGTGCTCAGGGTGTAGCTCGGAGGTAGAAGGCCCCTGGGTTCAATCTCCAGTAGCACAAAGAAAAACATAGGTCTGTGAGAAATACTCAAGGGCCCCATGGTGACTACTGGTGTGAGGGGGTCCCCCGCCTCCATGCTGAGGCCTGCTGACTCTCGGATTATTCCAAGTCTCTCAGGACTGATGATCATCGCTGGAGCCCACCCAGAGCTAAGGGACCCTGAAAATCTCTGACATACTGACTTCCTCCAAAATGGGCCAGGTAGTAAATACTTGGGGCACTGCGGCCTCGCGGCCTTCGCTCCAGCACTCCACCTCCGCCATTAACAGCGGCCACAGACGGTGTGTCAATGAGGGGTGCTGCTTTCTTCCAATAAAAGTTTATTTATGGACCCTGAGCTTTGAATTTCACATAATATTTTTACGTGTCATGAAATCATATTCTTCCCTGGATTTTTGCTTTGGCCACTAAAACAGGTACAAACCACCGAGCCCTACAAAAGCAGGCAGCAGCCAATTCCCGGGGCCAGGGTTGGCCAGCCCTGCTCTCTAGAGAATCAACCGCACTTCTGTTCCTAGGATTCTGCCTCAGTCGCTGGGATTCGCTCCCTCTCCTGCCCGCCTTTCTTGGCTGGGTCAGCCTGCACAAAGAAGCATCGGGCTGAGGAAGAGGGTGAGGTGCAGCCAGCTCCCAGTTAGGCCTGGCCTCCCAACCTGGGTGAATTCTCTGCTCACATCGCCAGCGTGACCCAGGCAGATGTAAAATATTAAAACCCTCTGAGCCAAAGCCCCTCGTGACCCCTACCACCCTCCTCATGCTGCTCTCCACGTTCCAGCAACTCACAGGGTAACTGAGGGTCCTGGCACCACTCGTAAGGGCCGTGGGCGCGGTGCCTGGGAACCCGGCCAGCTTCGCTCAAAGGCCCTGCGCCTCCAGTCCGCTTTGTTCTAAGTCCACTAAGGGGGACATCGGGATCCCTGCAGTCACAGCAGCCCACCCCAGGTCTGGGGTCAAAGTGGAACATGAATGGGACCTACCGTGGGGAGAGTGCTTGCTCCCCCCTTGGAACCAGAGGCTCCCCGTTTCTCAGGACAGAGTGGCCCTGCGAAGCCACTAGCTGCTTCTGCAGGAACCCCCAGGCTTGGGGTCTCCCGCAGGTCGCACTGAGTACCCCGACATTGAATGCTGAGATGCCAGTCAATGGTGGTGGCTAAACCCGCTGGACATCAGTGACCAGCGCACCCACAGCCGCCACCCACGCCAGGACTTGAGGACTGAGGCGGCACGTACTGATGCAGGGCGCAATGGGGGAGCGGCTCTGCTGGTAGCCCTTGGCGCAGCGGTTGCAGGTGATGCCCGTCACGCCGTCCTTGCAGGGACACTGGCCCGTGGTCTGGTTGCAGGTCTTGCCGGCGGCACCCACAGGGTGGCAATCACAGGCTGCGGAGAACACAGGACAACAAGGTCAGAAGGGCCACTCCCCACCCAGGGCGCCCGGCGGACCCCACCCCAGGGGGCGCACAGGGATGGGAGGCAGGCCTGGCCTCACCCACAGCCAGTCCAGAAGCTAGAGACTGCCTACCTGCACCTGCACGCCCTGAAATGAGACGGGAACACCAAAGCGAGCCCACTCGAAAAGGGTGTTCTGGCAGCAAGAGAGTGAAGCTGGGGAGCCTCCCTGAAGCCCCAGGAAGAAGGTCTACATTCAAAAATGTTTTCAAGCCGGGCATGGTGGCGCACCCTTGCAATTCCAGTACTTGGGAGGCTGAGACAGGAGGATGCGGGTTCGCCGCCAGCCTCAGCTACTTAGTGAGGCCCTCCGCAACTTAGTGAGACCCTGTTTCAAAATAAAGAATAAAAACTAAGGCTGGGGGTATAGCTGGAAGGTAGAATGCCCCTGGGTTCAATCCCCAGTGCCACACAAAAAAAAAATGTTTTCAAGGGCAGGGATACTGCTCAGTGGTAGACCTACCTGGTGCTTAGTGTGTGTGAGCCCTAGCACCAAAAAAAAAAAAAAAAAAAAAGACAAGCATGTTTTCTTTCTTTCATTCTTGTGTGTGTGGTAGGGGGTAGAGAAGTGGGGGCTGGGGATTAAACCCAGGGACCTTCTACCTCCAAGCTATACTCCCAGCCATACTTCATTTTTAATTTTTGAAATAGGGTTTCGCTAAGTTGCTGAGGGACCTCATTAAATTGCTCCAACTTGAGATCTTCCTGTCTCAGCCTCCCAAGTACTGGGATCACAGGCATGCGCCACCACACCAGCAGCAATTTCAATTCATGACACAAGCTACCCTGTTTCTGTCCCCAAAGGGGACAAAAGTATCCAAAAAATTAAGTGAGAACAGAGATCCTGCAAGAGCTAAGGGAAACTTCCTCCAGACATGGTGGTATACGCCTGTAATCCCAGTACTTGGGAGACTGAGACAGGAAGATCACAAGTTCAAGGCCAGCCTCAGCAACTTAGTGAGGCCTTCTGCAATGTAGTGAGACCCTGTTTCAAAATAAAAAAATAGGGCTGGGGGTGTAGCTTGGAGGTAGAATGCCTCTGGGTTCAATCCCCAGTAAGACGAAAGAAAGAAAAAGAAAGAGAGAGAGAGAGAGAGAGAGAGAGAGAAAAGAAAGAGAGAGAGAGAGAGAGAGAGAGAGAGAAAGAAAAGAAAAGAAAAGAAAAGAAAAGAAAAGAAAAGAAAAGAAAAGAAAAGAAAAGAAAGAAAACTTCCATAATGATCACAGCCTGGCATGAGTCTGGGTAGACATGTGGCCTCACCCAGTGGCCTTGAGCAGGAGTGGCCAGTGGAGAGAACTAGGGAGACAGGCAGAAAGGAGAAGAATGTAGGGAGTCATTTGTTGCAGTTGTGTCCGGACTTGCAAAAACTTCTAGAAGCACTGGAGTGAGGGTCATGATCATGGGGGCCCATCAAGATAGCAGAGGGCAGAGGCTCGGTGGACCCCTGCCCGTTGGCTCCATGGAGGCGGGACTGTTCCAACCTTGCCCCTCACAGGCAGGGGGGATGCTGTTTGCCAGGACATTGTCTTCTGCCCTGCTTTGTTTCGTGTGGCACTGGGCACAGAACCCAGAGCCTCTTTCATGCTAGGTAAGCGCTCTACCACTGAGCCATACTCCCAGCCCCAGGGCACTGTCTTCTGAAATCTACCCTAAATTCAAATCCATATCCTATTATTTGCTAATTCAGTAATAAGAAAGGGCCCAGACTTGCTGACCAGCTGAGGATGCTGACGGTGAGGAAGAGCGGGCTGGCCGAGGCCTTTGACCTTTCCCTACAGCCTCTTAAATCCATCCCTGTGACAGGGAGGGTGCCTACACGTGGGTGTATCTCCAACTTGGCCACATAAATGTGGACGGCCACAGCAAGGATCCCGTAGCCCCAAGCCCCTAATGTGGGCGTGGGCAGCCAGGCAGACAGAGATGACAGGGTCTCCCGCCAGCTGACCCCTTTGGCCTGGTCTGCAAGCCTGTTGGTAATCCTAAAATTCAGGCGAAACCTATTCCCCCGGTGCTGTTGGAACACAGCTGTGCACCAGTAACTTCTGGATCCTCGGTTTGGCGGGAGGGAGGTCACAAAAGGTTGCTCTATCACTGAAGGTTCAGAGCCAAGACACCACACTGGGCCCAGCTCATCTTTACTTTGGCAGGAGCTGCCCAGCGCAGACTCTGGGTGGAGGCAGGCAAGGACCATGCTGTTCTCACCCATGGCCTGCACTGCTGGTGACCTGCGCAACTGCCTGGGCTGGCGCACGCCAGAGAGGCCAGGCGAGCCGAGGTCAGCTGGAGCCCAGGGCCATGGCAGGCAGCTCCGAGTCTGCCCTGTGCAGCCCACACTTCCTAAGCCTCCATCCTTTGATTAACCATGAGCTAATGCTTGCTGCTGGCTTCTCAAGCCTTTCTCCCAAGATTCTGCAAAGACTCAGACCTATTTGTCTGGTCCAACTGAGGTTTTGGGTTGGTTTATGCTAGCAGGCCAACAAATGATTGTTCTCGGAGAAGTCATCATGGTCCCGAAGGCCACTCAGGTCACCTCCAGGACAGTATGACCATCAGCAGGCTTCACTCTGCCCATGACGGTGTCCCTCCAGCAGCAGCAGCATGTCCATCCAGACTCCTGCAGGCCACCTCGGCATATCTACACTCTCTCTCTCATGTCTTCTTGGCTCCCCACAGCAGCCTTGCGAAACTGCCACCGCCGTCTAGAGAAGACAACAGGCTGAGGAAGTCACAGGAGAAACGAGATTGTGCAGGGATGGAAAGGACTGGCTCTCTGAGGAACCACCCAGTCCCCGTACCCTCTCTGTACTTGTTGTTCTTCAAGGAGAAATAAGCTCTTGTTTTTCAACCAGTGTGAGGTGGGGTTTCTGTTACTTGCAGCCAAACGCAATCCTAACAGAGACCTGCATTATGCTCATTTGCAATTCCTTGCCAAGTGGCCCCAAAGTAAGACCTTTTCCAGGAAACCTTGGAATATAGAAGGCCCAAATTATATGCTGTGTGCAAAGAAGGGTGAGTTCCAAGGTGTGGGAGGAGCTGACAGACAACAGTGTACCCCTGGTGGATTCCTCTGTAGCTGGGAAAAGAGAATCTGACAATGGGTGTCAAAGGAAGATATCCTGGGCCCAGTGGAGACTCTGGACCTGGCCTTAGGGAAAGAAAGTCAAATAAGTCCTGTTGTGGTCCTCAACCCAGAAACACACACAAATCCCAGAAACACACCTGGATTCAGGAACAAACATACAGATCCCTACAAACTCAGACCTACACAGACACACAGCCATGTAGCGGGGGGCAGAGAGTGCAGTGAGCAGGGGAGACCTGGAAGCGAGGGAGATGGAGCTCTTTTCCTTTGCGGGGTGCTCGAGTGAGGGGTCTGAGAGAGCCCCCCCAATTCTCCTGAGAACACCATCCAGGTCAGGACTCCTCCGCCACAGGATGCCCGTCTGGCGACTCCCCTTTCCCTGGAAGTCAGCCACTTTTTTCTGAGGGAAGTGAGTCCCTTCCATGGCAGGTCACCCCGCCTGCACGGGGGCAAGCCGCACCTGGTCACGGGAAGCAATCTACCCAGGGTTTTTCCATAGAGAAAGGTGAGCGCAGAAGGGAGCCGGGGTCCCTGAGAACTTGGCAGGATCGGGTTTCCCATGAACGTGGCAGGCTGCAGGGCCTCCCAGAACACAGGCTGTCCTCCCTGTGGGTCACCGGGCAGGGACAGACAGCTCAGGGGACCTAGATGGTTTCAGATGGGTGACAGGAGCCCCAGGCCTGGCCCCGCCCTGACAGGGACCCTGGGTTAGTGGCTTCTCCTGAGAACTCAGGTGGCTCCTCTGAAAGGACAGAGGTCTTCTAGACTCCCATTAAAGTCACGTGAGCCTTTGTGACCACAGTGGCTTCAAGGTCCAGGCCCTTGGACCATCACCCTGGTAGCTGCTGTTTATTCATCAGTGTCCTGGCTGGGAGCAGGGAATGAGGCTCATGTTACAGGACATACCACCTTTCTTTGGGGTACACACCCACTGATAGCCCTGCCCTACACCAGCACCCACTGGCACCCGGGGTGTTTCAGGAGCCCTGGCGAAGCTGGCCCAGAGGCAGAGGGTTCCGATCCCAGCTCCCCACGCCTGCGCAGTGGCCTTTCCCTTCCCTCAAAAGTGCTCATCCTGGATCCCTCGGGGGCCACAGCCTCCCTCTGGTAGAGATGCAGGCCTGAGCCCCTCCACTGCAGGTCACAGATCTCGGGCTCCTGTCAGGACATCTGGCTACTTTTCCTGAGGATACTGGTCCTGGGGGTGGTCCGTGGTATGGACCCTCAGCTCAGATCCATCTCACCTATCCCCGGGGCCTCCAGCCAGCCTCGTGTTAAGTGCTGAATCTGTCTCCCCTGCCCCCCAGAATTCATAAACTGAAGTCCTGACCCCAATGAATAGGGCAAACTTGGACCCAGGGTCTTTTTTTTTTTTTTTGCAGTACAGGGGATTGAACCCAGGGGTGTTCTACCTCCGCGCTACACCCCCGGCCCTATTTTTTTTATACTTTATTTTGAAACCGGGTCTCACAAAGTTGCAGAGGGCCTAAGTAGAGAGAGAGACAGGGAGAGAGAAAGAGAGAGAGAGAGAGAGCGTGCTGAGGCTGGCCGCGAACCTGGATCCTCCGGTCTCCACCTCCCAAAGTACTGGGATTACAAGCGTGCGCCACCACGCCTGGCTTGGACCCAGGGTCTTTAAAGAGGTCATTGGAGTGGGCCCTGATCCAACATGACTGGTGTCCCTGTGCAAAGAGATTAGGACACAGGCCCAGAGGGAAGACAACAGCCACCTACAGCCAAGGAGAGGCCTGGAGCAGTTCCTCGCCAGCCCAGCCGCCACCTCAACCTTGGCCTTCAGGCCCCTGGGAGGGACCATGCCTCTACTGTTTAAGTCACCAGGTCCATGGCTCTTTGGCTGCCCACGGCTGACTAACATGCCTTTGTTAAGCCTCCCCTTCCTTTGGGCTCACCATGGGCCAGTCCCTGGACTCCAGAGGAGACTGTCCTGCCATCAACCCCTCAGCCTGGGGTCCTCATACCCCTACTCCCCTGTGGAAGCTGTCACTTATGGGGGTAAGGGGAATGCTGCGGGTTGAACCCAGGGGTGTCCTACCTCTGAGCTACATCCCCTGCCCATTTTATTTTTTTTATTTTGAAACAGGGTCTCACTAAGCTGCTGAGGGTCTTGCTAAGTTGCCGAGGCTGGCCTCAAACCTGCAATCCTCTGTCTCAGCCTCCCAAGTACTAGGATTACAGATATGTGCCACCACACCTGGCTGGAAGCTGCCACTTTTGCTGGGGGAGAAAAACTTTCTGTGCAGCAGGCCACACCTCAGGCAGCTCCGAGACCCCCAGCAGGCCAGCAGAGCAGCTGTCAGGGCGTTCTAGAGTCCCTCCCAGCTCTGCTCTCCAACAGTTCTCGGCTCACAGAATATCGGCAGAAGGGCCATTTCGAAAAGGGCGCCAGCAGAGGCCTGGGGCAGGGAGTGCTGCTGGGTCCCAAGGCCCATCTGGGGGCCCATAGAGTCAGAGAGTGTCTGCAAGGGGCCCGGCCTGTGAGCAGCCCCACCCACGCCTGCCCGGCAGGGGGCATCCTCTGCTCCAGTCCTGGAAACAGAAAGTGCTCAGGCTAGGTACAGTGGCCCATGCCTGTAATCCCAGTATTTGGGAGGCTGAGATGGGAGGATCACAGGTTCGAGACCAGCGTCAGCAACTTACCGAGACTCTGTTTCTAAATAAATAAATTAGCCAGGCGTGGTGGCACACGCTTGTAATCCCAGTACTTGGGAGGCAGAGTCCTGAGGATCTGGGTTCGCGGTCAGCCTCAGCTAATTAGTGAGGCCCTCCGCAACTTCGTGAGACCCGGTTCAAAATAAAGTATAAAAAATACTGCCGGGAGTGTAGCTCAGAGGTAAAATGCCCCTGGGTTCAATCTCCGATACCGCAAAAAAAAAAATTAAATAAATAAATTAAAATGGTTGGGGGTGTATCTCAGAGAAAGAATGCACCTGGGTTCAATCCCCAGTACCATAAAGGAAGAGGAAGGGGAAGCCCAGACCCAAGTGCTAGAGGCAGCCCTCACCAAAGTCCAATGGACAGCTTCCTCTCTAGACCCTCAAGGCCTTTGAGGTGTAGAGGAATGTGTTAGGCAGAGAAGCCACCTGGCCCGAATCCTGGGACACTGCTCTATCGGTGAACATGGGAATCTTGCCAGGTCTGCCCAGGGAGGCAGATCATGGAGTCAATCAAGAGACCACACGGGTGTGCGAAGCCCGCATCTCATGCCCCAGGGTTGTATCTGCCCATGGTCCACAGGGGTCAGGGAGACTCACCCTTCTCTGCTTTGAGTACATCTAGGTCGCCTAGGGTGGGTGGGGCCCTGTGGCCAGGTCCTGCCACATGACCCACTGACCTCTGGCTGCTGTGGGGGTCAGGGAGGAGGAGGATTGGGGGAGCCCAGGCAGGAGAGAGGGGTCCGTAACAACAGAGAGGGCCTGCATCTCTGGAGGAACAGATTTTTAGGTGAATGTAAGTTTTCATTTCGCTTGGATGAATATCTAGGAGTAGGACTGCTGGGCGTTGTGACAGGTCTATGTTCGACTTTGTAAGAAACTACCGCACTGTCTTCCAGAGCGCCTGCGCCATTCTGAATTCCCACCTGCAATGTGTGAGAGTTCCCGTGGTCCCTTTCCCTCACCGAGTGCTTGGAAGCTTTAGTCCTCTTTATTTTCAATGAGTATTACCTCCCTGTGCTTCATCTGCATTCCCCTAATGACTACTGAAACCACCTATCTATAGGGAAATGTGTTCAAATATGCTGTCCATTTTTAATTGGGTTGTTTGTTTTCCTGTTGTTGGGTTTTGAGAGTTTTTTACATATTCTGGATTCATGTTCTTTGTCGGATACGGGATGTACAAGTATTTTGTCTCCATCTATGACTTATCTTACAGAAGGAACTTATTTTTTTTAATTTCTTATTTTTTGGTATTGGGGATTGAACCCAGTGGCATTCTACCTCCAAGCTTCAGCCCCAGCCCCAGCCCCTTCACTTTTTTATTTTTGAAACAGGGTCTTGCTAAGTTGCTGAGGGTCACGCTAAGTTGCTGAGACTGTCCTCAAACCTGCCATCCTCCTATCTCAGCCTCCCAAGTACTGGGATTACAGAAGTGTGCCACCAGGCCTGGCTCAGAAGGTGCTTCTTAAAAGAAAGCCAGACATATGCCTCCAGTCACCCTTCTCCTTAAAGTCTTCCAGTGGCTTCCGACGTTCTTAGAATGGGACCCCCACACACACTCTGTCCCTGCCCCGTACTCCCTCCCGCTGGTCAAGGCCCCCCAAAGCCCTTTGCTGCTTCCGGATGCCGGCGCTGCCTAGGACGCTCTGCCCTCTGCTTCCCTGGGCTATTTCTCCAGGTCTCCTCTCAAAAGTCCTGTCCCCAGAGAGCCCAGCCCAGGCTATTCCTTCTGCAATAGCTCACCCCAGCTACCTTCTCTTTCCACTCTCTTTATTCCCTCCAGATAATGTACCACGTTCTAGAATCACCTTCTCTTTGCTTCATTGTTATTGTCAACCTCTCACCAGAAAGCAAGCTCCAAGGAACCGAGTCCATCTTGCTTACCACGACCACTCTAGTGCCTGACACATAGTAGGTACTCAATAAACCCCGGAGGCATCGATGGCCAACAGTCTAGTTATCAATGTAACTCAGAACCAGTCGGCTGCTTGTCCTACCCTGCGCATCTGGAGGGAAGAAGAGGAGGCCAGCAGAATGGGAATCCCTCACACCCTAAGTCATCTGCAGCCTCCAGGAGGCAGTCCTCCCCGCTCTTAAACCAAGGGAGCGCAGATCACTGAAATCCACAGCTAATCCTCCAACTTCTTGTCAGCTGTCCATGTCAACCTCCTCTCCCCCAGCAGTTGCTAAGAAGGCACAAAAGAATAAATGTTTCCGGTTGCACAAGGCCTCGTCTTCCCCCTGCCACTTTGGGATCAAGGTGCAGCCGGAAGGAAGTGCAGGGGGTGGGGAGCCCCCCCCACTGCCTCCTAATCCCCAACTGGGTTATTTGACCCTCCCTGATCCAGTTAACCAGTCTTCCCCCACACCTGTTCTACAGCTGAGGTGAAAGCAGGGGCCCTGCAAAGGTTCCCAGTGTGTGTGTGCGCGTGCGTACGTGCGTGCATGCGTGTGTATGTACACACACACAGGCTTGGGGTGCATGGGCAAGCGCTGGGAGCAGCCTGAGTCTGGCCTTCTGCAGCAGGACAGGGAGGACCCACCCTGGCATTGGTCCCCTGCAAGCCCCAGTGTGAACAGGGAGCCCCTGGACGCCACCTGGTCTTTCTGAGGGCCACATTCAGAACTGCGTTTGGTTGGACAAGCACAGTCCATCTCCATCTCTGCTCCAGGCCTCTGTAAGCAGCTGCTGGGCACAATGCTGCGGTTCAACTCATTTGTCATTTTTGCTCCCAAAGCATGTAAATCTTTTATGGAGAGTGTGCAATGGCATTAGGGCAAATCCCTGGGGCCCTGGCCAGCCCTATGGGAATTGGCCACAAAGTCCACCCAGAGGCTGAGTCCTTTGAGCTAGGACGGCAGGTTCTCCCAAATGCCACTGCTTGGGGAGAGAAGGAAGACAAGCTGGGTGTGGTGGCGCATGCCTATAATCCCAGTACTTGGGAGGCTGAGACAGGAGAAATACAGGTTCGAGGCTAGCCTTAGTAATTTAGGGAGACCCTCAGCAACTTAGTGAGACCCTGTTTCAAAGTAAAATACAAGCTGGGCGTGGTGGCGCACGCTTGTAATCCCAGTACTTGGGAGGCTGAGACCGGAGAATCTGGGTTTGTGGCCAGCCTCAGCTACTTAGTGAGGCCCTTTGTAACTTAGTGAGACCCTGTTTCAAAATAAAGAATAAAAAACAGGGCTGGGGGTGTAGTTTGGATGTAGAATGCCCCTGGGTTCAATCCCCAGTTCCGCAAAAAAAAAAGTAAAATATAAAAAGGGCTAGGGGTGTAGCTTGGAGGTAGAATGCCCCTGGGTTCAATCCCCAGTACCCCTCCCCCCCACAAGTTTGCCAGGCACAGGTGGCACATTCCTGTAATCCCAGCAACGGAGGCAGGAGGATCACAAGTTCAAGGCCAGCCTGAGCAACTTAGCAAGACTCTGTCTCAAAGCAAAAAAGAAAAAAAAAAAGGGCTGGTGGTAGAATGCCCCTGGGTTCAATTCCCAGTACCATACACAAAAAATTTAATTTACATGTCCCCCAGTTTCTACCAAAGGAGTTCTAAAAGCATTTAAATTCATTGATTGTACATCTCTCCCCTCAAAGGAATAAATCCTGGGGCCTAAGCCAGCTGAGAGTCTTCCTTGAATCCACACTGCCAAGAGCAACCCACCACCCTCATTTCTTATTCTCCATAGTTCTCAACGTTGGCTACATGGAATAACCTGGAGAGCTTTGCCAACTCCCAGTGCCCAGGTCTCATCTGGACCCATTAATTAAAGCCTGGAACTCAGGCGGCAGTATTACTCTTTGTGTGTGTGTGTGTGTGTGTGTGTGTGTGTGTGTGTGTGGCACTGGGGATGGAACCCAGGGGCATTTTGCCTCTGAGCTACACCCCCAGCCTTATTTTATTCTTTATTTTGAAACAGGGTCTCACTAAGTTGTGGAGGGCCTCACTAAGTAGCTGAGGCTGGCTGTGAATCTGCGATCCTCCTGTCTCAGCCTCCCAAGTACTGGGATTACAAGCGTGAGCCGCCACTCCCGGCTTCTTTATTCTTTACTTTGAAACAGGGTCTCACTAAGTTGCAGAGGCCTCACTAAGTAGCTGAGGCTGGCCGTGAACCCGGATCCTCCGGTCTCAGCCTCCTGAGTACTGGAATGACAAGCTTGCCCCCATGCCGGCTCAGGTGGCAGTATTTCTAAATCTCCCCAGGTGATCCCCCTCTCCTGTGGTCAAGGATGAGAACATACAAGTCAGAGACAAATGTGCTAAGCATGCTGGGAAGTGATGTCAGGAATCCAGAATGAGAGAGACATGGGGGGATACTCGTTCCTCCCCACCCCCCAGCCCTTGACAGAGCTGCTGCAGGAGGAAATAAGGGTGGATGGGAGCTGTATGATGACCCTGGCCAAGATGTCAAGGACCTGGTTTGCATGTCCTACTCTGCTAATGACTACATCTTCCTAGTGTTCAGGTAGCTTCTGTCTTTTTTTGGTACTGGGGATTGAACCCAAGGGCATTCTACCGCCAAACTATACACCATCTCTTTTTATTTTTTATTTTGAAACAAGATCTCGCTAAGTTGCTAAGGCTGGCCTTGAACCAGCGATCCTCCTGTCTCAGCCTTCCAAGTACTGGGATTACAGGTGTGTGCCACCACGCCTCGCTGGGGCACCCTCTCAGCAGCCTGCATGCAGCCGCATTTGGTGCAGAGCTGAAGGGGGCAGGGCGGCGGGTGAAGGAACAGGCTGCTCAGTCAGATGGAACGCAAGCCCTTTGTATGGGGATGCTCGATGCGGGGGTTCAATTCCTAATTCTCATCGCAATTCGGTTCACGGGAGACTCCCGGAATGTCTTTATCCATCACAGATGGTTTGGGAAGATGATAAATTAATATTGCTATCAATGGAGGCGCGGCTGAAATAGTTAAATAGCAACGTCTTCTTTGCTGGACTCTAAAGAGAAAGAGCCCCCCAAAGTCCATAAAGAAGACAAATGGTAAACAAAACCTCCTATCTTTTGAAAGATTCCAGGACGAGTATCATTCACAAACCATTCTGCGGAGAAAAGGGAGAAATTTATCTCATCTGACTTTGTATAGGACAACAGCCTGCACCATAATGAGGCCGTCCCAGCGCTGTGAAATTGCCCTGAATAGCCGGAGAGTGCAGCGGCCTGTTCCCTGGGCATGTTTATCACGGCCCTTTGTACGCGTCAACCCTGCCAGCCCCGCTCTGCTTCTGAGCCAGGGGAGGGGAGAAAGAACCCAACAAATTTGTTGCTATGAAACTTCCCAAGTGGGGGACGGCATAATAATGTTTGCAATCAAACGCCCTGGCTCCGGGCTGCTCCTGTTGGGTCCAGCCCTGCTCTACGCTGAACAAGGTCCTGAGTGAGCCAATCACCGGCAGTGTGTATGGGTGGCCTCCGCTCCCTGCCCCGAGCCCCTCCTAGGCCCTGAGAAGTCAGGGGGTAAAGAGGCCCCAGGGCCATTCCCTAGCCAACTTGGGAGTCCAGAGCCAGTAGTCCCCAGTTCCCTGTGAAATTCATCTACAGCAAAGAAGTGCAGCCTTTACCCGAGGGCCTATGACGGAGACCCCTGAGGTCAGTCTCAGGAGTCGCGGCCTGGGGTCAGGGTCCTACAAGAGCTGGAAGCCTCTGAGAGCAAATTGTCAAAGAAAGAGCAAGATGCTGGGGCCAACATGCTTCCATGAAAGGAGGTGTTTCTTAAACCATGTGCCCTGGGAAGGCGAGGCAGAAGACTCCCATGGTAGTGATGGTGGTGGTGGAACAGGGGTGGAGGTGCCCGGGAGAAGATCTTGGGCACACGCCCCCTGCCAGCGACTGCACTTCTAAAGCTGGTTCTTGCCAAGATGTCTGAGTCTCTTTGTGGTAGGAAGCGTCTCTTGGGAGAATTGAGGATTTAAAGTTCCCACATCCCCTGGGGAGATGATACTAGGAAAGTGAAGAGCAGAAGGGAAGGATCTGGAACTTTCCAGAAATGTCTTTCTTCATCAGATGGTTGAACTTTGCAGGTCACATTTTTTGAAAAGATCAGAGAGCAGATATTTTCAGAGAGCCAATCATGCAGTGGGGGTCCTTGGGCTATGCTTTTCCTTATCAATCAGGAGGCAGGATCCTTGAAGCATTGTCTTTCCTCACCAATCAGGTAGCAGGTTCCTTAAAGTGTTATCTTTCCTCACCAATCAGGTGGCAGGTTCCTTGAAACACTGTCCTTCTTCTCCAGTCAAGAGACACTGACGGTCCTACCCTTTCCTGCCTCATTTTCTTAGCAGGATGTACTTGTGTCTAGATCTTCCTCTCCCATGAGTGCTTCTTCCAGAGTTCCCATCAAGGCTGGGGGTAGCTGCTGTCCAGGACTGAAAAGGAAGACAGCCACACAGGCTGGCCCAGCATTTGAAATCACAGAATAGGAACCCCCCCATCTGCCTGCATCTGTGCCCCCAGAAACCAGAAGCTCAGCATTTGCATGCCCTTTAACCAGAGTGGCAGGCTCCAAAGAATGCCCCGCAGGTTCCCAGGACCTTGTGGCTTCCTGACATCTCTCACTCTGAGTGGCAACAGGCAGCAGTCCCTACCACAGCCACAGAGGGGAGGGTGGAGGTGGCCAAGGCCTCACTCTTTCCTGCATATCCCGGGGACAGGCATTTCTGCCCCAGCAGCAGAAAACTGGCAGGATAGGAAATGAGCAGCGCCCTTTCCTGTACAGCCCAGACCTTCTCACCCCGGGCACAAGACTGCCCACCTGCATGGCTACAGCGGGTTAAAACTTCTTGGCCGAATCTCCAAGAAATCTATGTGTAAGCCAGCTGTTTACAAGACCCCTGGCCTCCATTTCTTCTGTAAAAGAGAGACAACAAACACTGGGCACGGGCGAAGGAGCTGGATACCATCCAACTATGCTCTCTGCAAACCCACAGCCCTCTCTGCCTGGTCCTGCCCTGCTCTCAGCTTCCAGACTGTGCAGCCCTTTCCTGGGCCCCTTTGCCTGCCAGGGCCACCTTCCCATTCTCCAGGCCTTGGGGGGGGGGGTGCTCACCTGAAGCCGTTGTCTTTTTGATGTGGAAACAGCCCAGCTACCTTTGTGCTCAAATTTCTCTCGACAACCACCAGAGGCAGCAAAGGCCGCCTGCATCCTGGAACCTACTCATCTCCATTTGGAATGAAAGGGATCGCTCCTGGAGGAGACAGACTGGGAACCTGGGTGGGTGTTCTGTTTTGTTTCATGAAAAATGTTCTGCACACACAGAGCTGGATTCGTGCTCAGAAGGGCACACACTTGGTTGAAGCTCTGCTGTAGCTGTTTTGAAATTCGGAATGATTTTGGAGTAAGGAGCCCCAATATTTTATTTTGCAATGGGCCCTGCGAACAATGTAGTCAGACACGCACACAAGTGCCCAACATCTGGAGGATTTCCTGTTACGAAGATGATCCTTCTGCTTCATTCAAAGGCTGAGCTGTGGACCGGAAGAATTTCTTAGGGCAACTCATCACCTGGACTTCAGCTGGTTATGGCCCTGGGACTCTCCTATGGCAGGGTCTACACAGGCCCACATCAGGACCCATGTATGCTGAGCTGCTGCTGCTCAGGGCCCCTGGGGAAGCCATGCTCATGGTAGGCTCTGGCTCTGGGCCCTGAGTTTTGGAGCAAGAGAGCCCTGTTTCCTGGAATTCCCAGAAGCAAATGTGGGGTTGGGGGGGGGACACTTCTCACCCTCCAAAATCACTCAGTTCCCTGGCATGTCCTCAGTACCTCTGAGTCATCTGACCATTGCTTCATTTTTGTTGGTGGGAGAAAAACAAACAGCAGAAAGTTAAAGCATTAGTGCTTGCTTCAGTGAATGAAAATAGAGTCTCCGGTCTCCTTTTAATTTTTTCTTTCTTTCTTTTTTATTTTGTCCTGAGAAGTAAATCTATTTGCAGATGGATTAAATGTTCCTTCTGAGACCCTGATCCTGAATCTGCGGCCTGGCTGCGGCCGTGCGTGTCTATGTGTGATGGGGGCGGGGTGGGGCGCACACAGCCAAAGGAGTGCGTCTGCGTGGGTTTGGGAAAAAGAGGGTCCTTTGTCCCCGATGGTAAGCCTGGTGAACATGACTCTCGTCCCGGTGGTATGCAGCACACCTGTGCAGAGGAGAAGCCCGGAGGGGGAGAGGGGGAGGCACCGGCGGGCAGGGCCCTGCGCCCTCAGAGGGGATCACACCTTCTCTTTTCTTCTCCTTTGAGCCGTATCTCCATTGCCCCTTTGTTTTGGCTTACACCTTCAAATACCAGGGAGGCCGTGTGTGTGTGTGTGTGTGTGTGTGTGTGTGTGTGTGTGTACGTGCGCGTGCACATGTGTGACCTCAGTCTACACCACTTTGTACAGAATTAGAAAAAAGAAATAAAGAAGGAGAGAAAAGAAAGGCAAGACCAGAGAAAAGAAAGGCAAGACCAGTGTCCCCAAGGTCCCTCCTGCCCCTGTCCGGGGGGAGGGGGGGAGCCTACCTTTGCAGGCCTTCCGGTGGGTGATGGGCTTGCCCATGTCGCGGTAGTAGCCCTCCTTGCAGTAGTGGCAGTGGCGGCCAGCGGTATTGTGACGGCAGTTGAGGCACACCCCCCCACTCTTGCGCCCGGAAAGCTTGTATAGTTCCATGTTGAAGCGGCAGCGCCGGGCGTGGAGGTTGCAGTTACAGGCTGCAGAGGAGATGGAGAGAGACTGTCAGCCACAAGGGTGCTGGGAAGACAAGCACGCAGGAGACCTGGGACTCCGTGCCCAGCTCCCCCTTTATCTCCACTGCTGAATCCGATGATGCAGGCTTGTGGTGCAGGGGAGCTTTTCATTGGTTCCCCCTCTTTGTACCCATAAACACTGATTAGGCACCTCACAGTACCATGGCTGAGAATTCCTCCAAAATTCTTATGTTGAAGTTCTAACTCATAGTACCTCGGTTTGACTGTATTTGAAAATAGGGTCTTTGGGGGGGGTACAGGGGATTGAACTCAGGGGCATTCTACCTCTGAGCTACATCCACAGCCCTTTTTATTTTTGATTTTTGAAACAGGGTCTCACCAGGTCACTGAGAGTCTCGCTGAGTTGTTGAGGCTGGCCTTGAACCTGCCATCCTCCTGTCTCAGCCTCCCAAGTACTGGGATCACAGGTGTGGGCCACTGTGCCCGGCTTAAGACAGGGTCTTTAAAGAGGTGATTGAGTTAAAATGAACCCCTTCATTGGGACCTACCCAAGGTGTCCCCATAAGAAGAGGAAATTGGACATACAGAGAGAATCCAGAGGTACATGTGCCCAAAGACCAGCCGGGGGTGCAGGGAGAAGGCGCCACCGGCAAGCCAAGCAGAGGGGCCTTGGGGAAAACTGACCTTGACCTTGGTCTCCCACCCTTCAGACTGGGAGAACTAAATGTGGCTATGCCCTGCAGCCTGTGTAAGCTCACGCACTGCTAGGACCCCTGGCACCTCCCATTCCCTGGAGGCTCCTGCACCGAGACTCTGGGGCTGGCTGCCCTTCTTGCCTCCCACCACCCACCAGGATGGCTTCCCATCTTGTGGAGGGCCTGGCCAGCCCCTGGTCTTGGGATCCTCTGCAGAGGACACTCATTTTTATTCTCTCTGGCTTCCCTCTGCTGTTCTCTACCTACGCTCACAACTCAGGACCCAGCACCCTTTCCCCACCCACCCTGGTGCTCTCGGGGGCTCTCTCCTGCACCTCGTCACCTCAGTGCTCACAAATTGATGTTCCCAGCTTCAGGCCTGGGGTCTCCACTTGGACCCAGAAGCGCCTTTACTCCTCTCCCTCCAGCTCGTCCTCTGACCCCTGTGGCCTGAGCCAAGCGCTCAGGGCTACCCTGGGCATGGTCAATCAGCCCTGGGCATCTGCAGGTTCCATCATCTCAGACTCAACCAGCTACGGATGCAGAATATTAGGAGCCAACAATGGCAACACGTACAGACTTTCTTCTTGTCATTATTCCCTAAACAATACAACAGCTACTTACATAGCATTTACATTGTGTTAGGTATTATAAGTAATCTAAAGCCGATTTAAAGTATACAAGAGGAGCCGGGTGAGACAGTGCACACCTGTGATCCTGGTACTTGGGAGGGTGAGACATGAGGATCCTGGGTTTGAGGTCAGACTCAGCAACTTAGTGAGGCTCTCAGCAATTTAGTGAGACCCTGTTTCAAAATAAAAAAATAAAGCTGGGCGTGGTGGCGCACGCTTTTAATCCCAATACTTGGGAGGCTGAGACAGGAGGATGGCAGGTTTGAGGACAGTCTCAGCTACTTAGTGAGGCCCTCCGCAACTTAGTGAGACTCTGTTTCAAAATAGAGAATAAAAAATAGGGCTGGGGGTATTGCTCAGAGGTAGAATGGCCCTGGGTTCAATTCCCAGTACTGATGGATGAATGAATGAATGAATGAATGAATGAAATATATAAGAGGATGTGTGTAGGTTATATGCAAATATCACCCCATTTTATACAGGGGACTTGAGCATCTGTGGATTTGGGTATGCACAGGGGTCCTGGAAGCAATTCTCCATGGATACCCAGGGATGACTGTAACCAGAGCAGGGTTTCTAAGAACCATTTGGAGGATGTGCATTGGAATAAAGTCAAAATCATTTAATATGGCCTTCAGGGCTCTGAATAAGCTGGTCCTGCCTCCCCATCCAGCCGTGGGTCTGCTTCCCTGCCTCTCCCTCTTCCTGCTTCTGTTGTTTAAACTCTTGGTAGTTTCTAGAGCATTCCATGTGCAGGAACTCCCCACCTGCCCCCTCGGTGGCCTGCAGGTGCTGTCCCTGTCCTCCTGGGACATCCCCGCTTCACTGGGCTGCATCCTTCTCATGCTCCAGGTGTCTGGGTTTCAATGTCACCCCCAGCTTGGCTTAGGAGTCCAGCACGGTCCCCACACCCCCCACACCCCACAGCGCGGTCACCTGACACCTGCCCTTCTTTGGGCTTAGGGCTCCAGGATTACTCCAGCTTAGCTCCGCTCCTGTGCTCGCTCTACAACCTGGCCCACCCGGCTTTTACACTGAACCACATTTTAAGGAATTTCTAAAGAAATGTTTTTAATGCCAAACACTTGAAAAACAAAAGCAGAAAGGGAAACAACACATTCCTATTTCCACCAAGTGGTGTTAGCGTGGGGGCTCTTCCTTTCAGGCTTCCCTTAGCGTTGGCTCAGCTATGGAGCTGTTTAATTCTTCCCTATAAACATGGATCATCTACATCTAGTTTCACAGCCTATGTTTTTCAGAATTAACATTGTGTGTGTGTGTGTGTGTGTGTGTGTGTGTGTGTGTTACTAACATTCTACCTCCAAGCTACACCCACAGCCCTTTTTATTTTTATTTTTTTGTTTTGAAACAGGGTCTCACTAGGTTGCTGAGAATCTTACTAAGTTGCTAAGGCTATCCTCGAATCTGCAATCCTCCTGTCTCAACCTCCCAAGTACTGGGATGACAGGCATGTGCCACCATGCCTGGCTAGCATGAACATTTTTTTAGTGTCAAATATTGTTCTGTGTGGTTTTTAAAGGTTTCCTGGTATGGCATTGCATGGAAGTATATGTTGTGAGTTCCTTACAGTGTGAGGTGGATACATTTTGCGGTAGATCCTTTCTTGGCTGGGCAGGGGGGGCTGTTTCTAGTTTGTCACTATTATAAACAACATAATGAGTCACGCACAGTGGCGCACACCTGTAATCCTAACTACTCAGGAGGCTGAGGCAGGACCACAAGTTCAAGGTCAGCCTGGTCAACTTAATGAAACCCTATCTCAAAATAAGAAATAAAAAGGGCTGGGGTGTAGCTTAGTGGTAAAGCACTTGCCTAGTATGTGTAATGCCCTGGGTTTAATCCCCAGTACCACAACAAAATAAAAAATAAAATTAGGAGACAACACAATGGTAACTACCTGGAGCCACCTTAGAACATGAATAGGTTTGCACACGGCTCTGACAACTGTCGTCCACTCCTTTTCTCAAGGCAGAATTTTGAGTTAAAATTTTGGTTCTACATGTTTTTAACTTTGGATCCAAATCGCCAAATTGCCCTCAGGAAGGGCTGTACTGGCTTACCCTCCCACCAGCAGGATGTGACAGCTCTTATTTCGCCACACCCTTGAAAAAAATGACAATACGCATTTGGTATAAGCATTCTTCTTTTTAAAATCTTTGCCAATTCGTCTGGGGAAAAAAACTCGCACATGATTTTAATTTGCATGTCTTTGATTACCAGGAGGCTGGGCATTTCTCCATGTGTCTTTCTTTCTATTTATATTTCCTTTTTGTGTGTGTGTATTGCCTGTTCATGCCATTTGCCCAATTTTCAAATAAGGTGGAGTTTTTGTTTTTGTTTTTCATGCTGTCTAGTGCTCTTCTATGCAACTGGATTAAAAAAAAACATTTGCCTTTTCTACCATACAAGGTGCAAATATTTCTACCAGTTTCTTACTCATATGTTACTGTATTTGTGATTTTTAAAATTCATTTTTTAATCTTTCTCTCTGATGCTAAAATGTCCGTCCATCTGTCCCTCCCTCCCTCCCTCCCTCCCTTCCTCCCTTCCTCTCTCCCTTCCTTCCTTCCATGTGTGTATGAGAAAGATACTCAGGATTGAACCCAGGGGCATTCTGCCTCCAAGCTACACCCCCAGTCCTTTTCATTTATTTTTGTTTTGTTTTGTTTTGAAACAGGGCCTAAGTTGCTGAGGCTGGTCACAAACCTGCAATCCTCCTGTCTCGGCCTCTCAAGTACTAGGATTACAGGTGTGCGCCACTGTGCCCAGATGTTGTTCTTCCTAGAGTCAACCCCCAAGTCACTCGCCCTTGGTTACTCAGTTGACAAGTGGAGATGGAGGCGTTAGTAAAAGGAGGTGCTAAGACAGTTCACACCCCGAAGTGCAGAATCAGCTGGAAGCCAAATCGGACCAGAGGACAACCTGGGAGCCTTTCTAAGTGTCCCTCAGCTAGCATCTCCAAGAGCTGAATTCAACCAGGTACAAAGAAAGAGGCTGCAGCTACACCCTGCCCTCCACACAGAAGACTGTCACACTTACGCACCTTCTCTGTCTCCTTGGATTCATCGAGCCAGACTAGGGGGACAGGGGGCTGCTCAGGGAGCTGACGTGCCAACCCCTAGGACTGAGAAGCCAATGAATGGAGGACCCAGGACTGCAGCCCAGGTCTTCTGGTTCCTGGTCCTCAGCCCCAGAGGAAAGGCCCACATCACCGGAAGTTAACAGCTGGGCCGGGACCATAGCAGAGAATCTGGAGCTTTCCTACCAACACAGAAATCTCAGAGCCTGGCACACGTGCCCAGGGCCAGGGATCTGGAAGGATCCCCAGGTCTCACTTCCTCCAGGCCTCCTTTGTACTGGGAAAGGCCTCCTAGAGGCATCCTTTGGTCCTTTTTGGAGACAGATGTTCATCCTGTGTCCTCCAGCATCCTGCATCCCCTCCCCCAACAGGCCTCTGAGCCTCTCCTGAGCTTCCAGGGGGGGCTAGGGCTGGAATCTGTCTCCCATACACACCTTGCACCAACAAAAGGCTCTTCCCCAACAACTGGTCACACAAAAGGAAACCCAGAGGCCAGACATCAAAAAGCGGGGCTTTCCTCCCTCCCTCCCGCTTGGTGGAGCTGTCAGGGGACATCAAGTGACAATCACCCATGCTCAGACTTCTGCAAAGTATTTTACAGCTTGTTTTCTTTTCTCTTTGTTTTATTTTCTCTACACAAATGGAAAAATGCACCGGGCAAAGCAGCTCACATCTGGATCCCTTGGCTCCACACAGGGGTGTCACCCAACTCCTGCGGTCGCTAGCCCCTGCCTCGGAGAGACACCTTAATCCCTCGTGCCTTCCTGTTTATCTCCTGCTTCTCTTGGAGGCAAAAATATTGGGTATTCATTTCATTATCAGATTTCAAGGCGGGAAGGAAAGGGCGGCTTTGTGAGGACAGAGGTCAGCCCGGGAGAGGAGGGGGCAGCGGAGCTCTTGAGGAACTAGAGCCTGGACCAGCACAGGGGCCTCACCTGCCTGGCTGGAGAGGCTCTGCCTCTTACCCAGGGGTTCCCCAGCCCCCTGAGAGACCCCAAACTTCATGCCTCCTCCAGCTATCACATGCGATCACCAAGGACATCACGCGCAGCTATGCTTGAGACCCGAGGTGCAGAGGGACCCGGGGGAACAGGAGGAGCAGGGAGAGAGAGGGGACCAAGAGACAGGCTCCGATATTCCTCCCCAGCAAAAGCTCCTGAAGTCCCAGTATAACACGCGTCTGTGACCATTTCTTAGCTCCCAACATCCTTAAGCCATTGTCGGTCTGTTCCAGCAACCTGGAATTGCCTGGCCAGTTCATTCAACACACATTTACAGCATCTAGCTACGTGCCAGCCTCTGCCATGGGCGATGTGGGAGGCGGATGACACACTCTTGACTGTCCCAGGGCTCAGAGGAGCCTCACATGAGCACACACTTTGAACAAGTGGACAAATACTCTCATCAGCTGTGTGTGCTGGTTCACCAAGGACAGGGACTGTGTTTGCTCTTGTATTCACCAGCCCACGGCAAGCTTCACTCTGTTTTTGTTGTATAAGGGAGAGAGAGAAAGAAAGATATGGAGCCAGCCGGGCATGGTGGCGCACGCTTGTAATCCCAGTACTTGGGAGGCTGAGACTGGAGGATCCGGGTTCGCGGCCAGCTTCAGCTACTTAGTGAGGCCCTCCGCAACTTAGCGAGACCCTGTTTCAAAACAAAGAATAAAAAATAGGGCTGGGGGTGTAGCTCGGAGGTAGAACGCCCCTCGGTTCAATCCCCAGTACCAAAAAAAAGAAAGATATGGAGCCAGACACGGTAGCTGAGACAGGAGGATTGCAGGTTCCAGGCCAGCATCACTGACTTAGTAAGGGCCTCTGCAACTTAGCAAGACCGTGGTTTGAAAATAAAAAATTAATAAAAGGACTGGGGGTATATCTCAGAGGTAGAATCCCTCTGGGTTCAATCCCCAGTACCAAGAAGAAGAGGAGGAGGAAGAGGAGGAATAGATAGGATGAATGGGCAGATGGATAGATGGATGGGGTTGGTGGGTGGATAGATGGATGGATGGATGGATGGATGAATGGATGGATGGATGGACAGTCCAGGTAGACAGATGGGGTGGGAAGATGACTGGATAGATTGGTGGATGAATGGGTGGGTGGATGTTTGGATGGATGGATGGGTGATAGGGTAGGTACATGAGGTGGGCGGATGAATGGATAGATGGATGGGTGGGTGAGTGGGTGGATGAATGGACAAATAAGCAGGTAGGAAGGTAAGCTGGTAGATAAGATAGGTAGGTAGGTAGGACCAATAGAAAATTTACTGCCTGGACCATATCCTGACAAGGCATGGCCTTGTGATGTTCCTTTTATTGTTGAACTACTTTAAACTCATCTTGCTGTTTTAACTCATCGATTTAACTTCTGTGCACTTGATTATAGACTGCAGTGCTTTAGGGAGAAGAGACCACATCTAAGTACCCTGGACTCCTCCTGGACTCAGAATGGGGCCCTGCACACAGAGACTGAGACCACCCGTTGGTTTGACATGTTTGCCAAAACACAGATGCTGGTCCCTGATAAACTTACCTCCAATCCTACCAGGGCTCCCCAGGCCCGGAGAGCATGCAGCAGACACTGTGGAGCTATTTCCCGACCTGTCTCTCAGGGACTCTGGCCCTGGTCCCTACACCTCATGTGGCTCGGGGGCTCTGTCAGTGGAAGGGGAAGGCCATTTCTGCCCTCCTAGCACACAGGACCACAGTCTTCTCTCCCTTCCAGGGCAGTTTATTTATTTATTTATTTTACTTATTTTTTTTTTTTTTGCAAAAGTTACCACAAGTTATTTATGCAGGGGATTTTGGACTGACATGTCTGCAGCTCACTAAGTTACCACATGCTGGCCTCAAAACTGTGGTCCTCCCTATCTCAGCCTCCCAAGTACTGGAATTACAGACATGCTCCACTGTGGCCGGATTCGAGGTACATGGTAACATGCCCGGGCCACATGAGCAGAGGGTCACAACTGGCACGTGCGCGTCGGGAGTGGATGATGCTTCCCCACTGAGTCCTTTGCTAATTACATCTGGGGTACTGGTGTGACTCTGGGGACAAAGTGGCAAGCAAAACAGAGTCCTGCCTTAAGGGTGCTTCCGATCTCAGAGAGGAGAGAAATCCATGAAAGATCTGGCATTTCCAGCTATGAGCAGTGCTACTGATACCGACTAATAGGGAGGTTATTCTGATGGGCCATTCTGGGACAAGGTGGAGAAGACATGGCCCGAGAAGAGTCAGAGCACACAGATGGTGTATTCTTTTTTTTTTTTTTTCTAACTGGGGATTGAACCCAGGGGCATTCTACCTCTGAGCTAGACCCCCAGCCTTACTTTATTTTTTTATTATCATTTTTTGGGGGGACAGTACTGGGGATTGAACCCTGGGGCATTCTACCTCCGAGCTACACCCCAGCCCTATTTTTTATTCTTTATTTTGAAACAGGGTCTCACTAAGTTGCAGAGGGCCTCACTAAGTAGCTGAGGCTGGCTGCGAATTCGGATCCTCCGGTCTCATCCTCCCAAGTACTGGGATTACAAGCATGAGCCACCATGCCCGGCTAAGGGGAAGATTTTTTTTTTTTTTTGTGGTACCGGGGATTGGACCCAGGGGCATTCTACCTCTGAGCTACACCCCC
>PVJS01012036.1:0-15113 GCA_004027185.1 Glis glis | reverse complement strand
TTTTCTTTATTTTGAAACAGGGTCTCACTAAGTTGCGGAGCACCTCACTAAGTAGCTGAGGCTGGCTGCGAACCTGGATCCTCCTATCTCAGCCTCCCAAGTACTGAGATTACAAGCGTGCACCACCACGCCTAGGTCCCTATTTTTTTTTTTTTTTCTGAAACAGGATCTTGCTAAGTTGCTGAGGCTGGCCTTGAACCTTCAATCATCCTATCTCAGCCTCCCAAGTACTGGGATCACAGCTGTGCACCACCACGCCCGGCTACAGATGGGATATTCTGCTAACTCTGCTCCAATAGCACGTGCACCTGGGGATGTGTGCAAATGCAGGTCTAACAAGCTCCCAGGTCTGGCCTACACGCAAATGTAGACTGCTGGAACCAAATGGAACAGAACCCACTGTGTGGAGACAGTCCTGCAGGGGGGTAGTGGGGAGAGTTTACAGCGGGAAGTCAGCAAGAGGCCGATGGACAGAGGTCTGGTTTCATAAGAAACTTCTCCTTAAACAATTGGTTCGGAGTTGTAAAAATATTTGAGAGCTATTTTTAAGAGTTTGAGGTCGCTTGTATTTCGTTTTATTTATGACTGTGCTACTCTCTTTGGTGCACTATTTATTTAGAAATTGTCTGCCTCTCGCTTACAAATTTTAAGTATTCCACCCCCAGCAAGTGTCCTTCTGAGCCCCCGTTTTCAACATCTCCTGAAATGGCTGGGCTGGGCAGCTGCAACTCCCACACACCTGGCTTCTGCCAGCACCCGGGGATCATTTTCAGCTGGGCTCTCAAAGGGCTCCTTTTGGGGAAGAGGCTACGGCAGGATGGGCCCAAGCATTTTTAGGACCCATAGCCTTTTGTGTCTACCAGTGAGCTTGGGCTTAAGAGAAATGATCACAAATATAAATAAGTTTGCAAAACAATCAAGCCCAGACTACAGGTTTCATTACTGGCGAATCCAGTGGCAGGTGGATTTACTTCTGCAGTCACCAAATACTTGCTGAGCATGTACTACATTCCAGGAACTACGCAAGGAACTGGGGATAGGACAGTGAGCAGAACAGTGTTTGGAGGTACCAAGATGCTGGCTAATGCTGCTGCCATTGTCCAAGGCCACCACTAACACAGGGACTGAAGTTTGTCACAGAAACGTCAACTGGCCAGATATAATGCAGTGGTGAGCATTCAGAGCGAGTCAAAGAGACCCGGCAACCACACAGAGGACGAGAGGGACATTCACAGTAGTCTGATTCCAGTCAAGGCTCTGGGGTTTGCAATAGTTTGGGGCTGCCCCAATTCAAAGCAAAAATCATTGACAAATGTCCCCTAGACAGCCGGGCGTGGTGGCACACACCTTTAATCCCAGTACTTGGAAGGCTAAGACAGGAGGATCACAGGTTTGAGGTGAGCCTCAGCAACTTAGCAAGACCCTGTTTTAAAAAAAAAAAAAGGCTGGGGGTGTAGCTCAGAGGTAAAACATCCCTGGGTTCAATCCCCAGTACCAAAAATAATAAGTCTCCTAGACGTAGCCAGGAGAACAGGACAACTCGCTTGTCTGAAAGAACGTCAGCAGGCAGCACGTCTGTCCACACTGGCCAGGACAGAGTCTGGGTAACAGAAGAATGTTCTCTGGAACTCTCCGGGATCCCAGCAAACACAGGAGGGAAGATGTGGCACCTTGAGACAGGAGAGGAGCCACAATGACAACCCCCAACACCTGCCCCTGCATGATCACTCGTTCATTTCTTCATTCAACAAATATTAACAGAACCCCTGGGGGTCTGGGCTCGGGGTGCAGAAGCAAGGCTGCGGCAGCCCTGATGTTGAGCAGCACCTGGCTCTCTCAACAGACTGGGGTTCCCTCTTCCTTCTCGCCAGCTGTGGTTTTCAATTCCAGTAGCCCCTAAGCATCTCCCAAGGTTCCCCCACATGGTTCTCAAACCGGTACCTCGGTTCCCTGAGGCAGGTTCCTAAGACTCGGACCGCAGAGCCGCCCCCAGAGATTCCCCTCTGGTGGACCATATTGGGTGTGAGACTGTGCACAGCCAACAAGTTCCCATGTAGTGCAGATGCTGCCCGTCTTTGCTCTAGAGGACAAAGGAGGTCTGAAGTCCTAGGACGCAAGGGCTCACTGTGCAGAGGCAGGCTCAGGTGAGCGGGGCAGTTACTAAATAAAGCCACACAACACACAGCCAGGCAGCATTACTAGGAAAGAGAGCAAGGCTGATTTGGAAGGCCTGGGCTCTAGCACAGCTCCGCCCTCCCCCAGGTGTATGACCCTGGAAAGTCCATATGGCCCCTCAGAACCCCGCAGTTCTTATCTGAAAAATAAAGACATCTGGGTCTGACAATCTTTAAGGTTTTTGTTTTGTTTTTCTGGTCTTAAACATCTGCAGCTGCATGATGCCCCTGGGAGAAGAAGGAGACAGATCTGAAGGTTCGTGCTGGCATGCGCGCCTTGGAGAGGGTCTCTGCGGCTGAGCAGTGGGGCGCTCCGGGATGCTGATGCAGGTGAGGAGCCCCACAGGTAACACTCGGCAAGGTAGGTGACAGGGCCTGGAAGGAGAAGCAAGACCACCCCCAGTCTTGGTGGATCACAGATGAGACTCCAAGACAACATGGCCCTGAAGCGGACTCCTGCAGGCTTTGACCTTGATGACGTGTGGGGGTGGCCTCCCGGGAAGGGGAGTGGCGACAGGACTGGCAGCAGCCTGGGTCTTCAGGAGAGGAAGGGTGTGGGCAGGGGAGAACAAAGCACAGTTAGCACCCCTCCCCCTGCCCTGAGGTTTCGAGTTCTTTAGTTTCAGTTACCTGTGGTCAAGGTGGTCGGAAAATAGCGTCCTGTTTCAATAACCCGGGCCCACCCAAGCAGATGAGCCTCCTCCTGAGGTGTCCTCAGAGGGTCGGTAGCGGCCTGACACTAGGTCATGATGCCCATGTCATTCACCTCCCTTCATCTAATCAAGCAGCTCACCCTCACAAGAGGAAGGGTGAGTGCAGTCTTTTTTTTTTTTTTAATACTGGGAATTGAACCAGGGGCGTTCTACCTCTGAGATATACCCCTAGCCCTTCGTTTTTGTTTTTGTTTAAAACAGGGTCTTGCTAAGTTGCTGAGGCTCTCCTTGAACCTGTGATCCTCCTGTCTCAGCCTCCCAACTACTGTGATAGCAAGGATGTGCCACCACGCCCGGTATAGTATGATATTTTGAGAAAGAGACCATATTCACATAATCTTATTACTGTGTATTGTTATACTTGTTCTATTTTACTATTAGTTTTGTTGTCAATCTCTTACTGTGCCTAATTTATAAACTGAACTTTATCATAAGATGTATGTATAGAAGAACATGGTCTACATAGGGCTCGGTACTATCCCAGGTTTCAGGCATCCGCTGGGGGTCTTGGAATGTTTCTCTGCAGATAAGGGGGTGACTACCAGGTTATCCTGCTTTGGGGCATGTGTGGGGCCGGGGGTAGAAGGATCTAATGGAGGCCAGCAAGCTGCAGGGACCCTCCCTGGTCAGCCTGGGAGCGCCTAGAAGCCAAGTTCTCACAGAAAGAAGCCCCTCTTCCCTTTCTCTAAGCCTGCCTGTCCTCTCTGGAGACAGCAGGCCTAACCAGCCACAACCTTTCATTCTGAAACTCCAATTTGAAAACAAAATTTCTGACCACTCACACCCAACCCCACCTGGGCTTTGCCTCTGATATCAGGGACACAATGGATGAGGGGTGAATCAAGGTGGTAGAAAAAATGAAAAGGAAAAAAAAATGGGAAAGACTTTGGAACCCCAGACCAAGTGAGTGGGTCAGGGAGGAGGGCCTGCCAAAAAGACAGGCTTTAGAAGGTTTCTGATAAAGTCCCCAGAGCTAAGTGGCCTGTGTTTGTGGAGGGCTTAGAGAGCTTTAGCCAAGTCTGATCACAAAGGGGCCCTCTGTCAACAGTCCTTCAGGCCACTAATAGGGCTGAACAAACACCACAGGAACAAGTTCTTCACACCTGTGAGGCTTGGGAACAGGCCCCGGGCCCCTTTGTCAAGACAGCAGACAAAGGAGCTGCCAGGAGGGAGCCCCTGCCGGGCCAGGCCCTCTCCAGCAGCGGAAGCCAGGCCTGGAGCCTGGTGAGCCCTCTTCAGCAGAAATGTGAGCTCCAACTGGGCAGGGAGACCCGCTGAAGAACGGGGTCCCGGCGAAGGATGGGAACCGGCAGTTCTCAGTGCGGGGACCTGGGGCCACAGGCAGGACTAAGGTACCCGGGGTCAGAGGGTCCAGAGAGGGCAGCCGCAGCCCCGTGGCTTCTCCTCCCCTCCATGTGGGGCCACCGTCCCCTCCCCCAGTGGCCTGCAGGGCCATCTCCCAAATCAACTTGACCTCCCCGTCATTTTTTCCACTGACTCTTTTCCCTCTGTAAACATCTTAGCCTTTTCTTTCCCCTGCCCTTTTTTGGCTGTTACGCCTCCCCCTTCAGCTTCGAAACCATCCCCTCCTAACTAACTTCAGGCCCTGCGCGGGAAGGACGGCTCAGGCTCTGCCCCTCGCCTGGAGGAAATGCCGAGGAAATGCCGGGGAGGCCTCGGTGAGCCCCAGCAGTCAGTGCTTCCTCTGCAGGCTCCTCAGATCCGCCCTGGGCCTCCCCTCCCCAGGCAGCCCTGGCCCGCCATGTGGCATCCCCACCTCTGGGCCTTCCCCACTTCCAAGTGGCCCTCCACCCCAAATCCCTCTTCAGACATTCCTCGCAGCTTGTCACTGCCCTGTTCTGGAACCTTCTGCGGCTGCCCACTGCCTACAAGATGCAAACCCGCTGGCCCTCAAGGGCAAAAACAAGTTTCTAAATGGAGGTCTAGAGATTGCGAGTCTTGCTTTTGCCTTCGAATAGGACCCCCACTCGAACACCCCACCCACTCCCAGCCTCACCCCGAGATCTATCAGCCAAAATAGTGGCCCTCCAAGGTCTCCTTCTTCACCCTCTTGTCATCAAGGGACACGAAGCCAGGAGAGACAGAAAGAGTTTTTCGGGGGCCTGGCGATGGTTAGTGGTGATTAACTCTCCAACTACTAGCTTAGTGCTCTTTCTGTGTGGTTTGTTTGTTTGTTTGTTTGTTTGTTTTTTACTAGGGATTGGACCCAGGGCATTCTACCTCCGAGCTACACCCCCAGCAGCCCTTTTTATTTTTTATTTGGAAACAGGGTCTCTTAAGTTGCTGAGGGTCTCACTAAATTGCTGAGGCTGGCCTCAAACCTACCATCCTTCTGTCTCTGCCTCCCAAGTACTGGGATTATAGATATGCGCCACCACACCTGGCTAATGCAGGACTCTTTCCAAAAGTCCAGTGAGAAAAGGTGGCGAGGGAAGATGGTGTGGTCTTTACAATCCCCCCTCAGGGCTGTGGGAATGCCTTCGTGAAGGCAGTGAATTTTCCAAGTAGAAGGGGTCATCTGGGCAAAGCTCCCCGCATGGCCTCTGTTGAAATGAAATCCTCTTGCCTTGTGACTCCTGGCCCCTGCCAGAGGCCTGCGCACAGCACCGGGGACATTCTTCCAATCGCTGTCCCTAGAAGTGGTGCACAAGCTCTGTGTGCTTTCTTCAACCAACATGTGAGGGTAACTTGCCAGCAGAGTCAGCCAAGCCTAGCTCCCGGCTCCCCGGAGTCATTTCCCATCTGTAATGGGTCCCATCGCGGAGGCTGGCACAGGCCAGGCCCGAGAGCCAAGGCGGGGCCAGCGGCAGTGGGGGCGGCTGGCAGCTGGGGGCTTAATGACTTGCAGTCACTCGCTCTCCCAACACCAGGCGGGAAAACGTGCAATTCCCTGGACACCTTCCCCTCCCTCGGTCACCACTACTCCCAGGGCTCCCATGCCTGGCTAGTCATTTTAATTCCACTCTCTAGTTAACCCTGACTTGAGTTATAAGCTCCAGAGACCAGCCTAAATCACCCCAGGATCCCACACTGCACGGGCCCTGCAAGCCCCATCCACGGAGGTTCCTGCTCATGGAGGGGACAGGCTGAGATCAGTGCTCCTGTTCAACACCAATGTGCCTTCTCACTTTTGTAATTCACTCTCCAACAAGGGTTGCGAGATTTCACAAAGAAAAATTCAGGGCATCCAGTTAAATGTGAATTGCAACAAGTAATTTTCAGTGGAGTATACCCCGGGGTTTGCAGGGCAATCCTGTATCTCCAACACATCCCGGGTCCCTATTAAGCCCACCCTTTGCCTACGATGTGTGATTTCATGTGACAGTTTTTATCAAAGGCTACTCTAATTTTCTCAGCAACTAAGAGCCCCCCTGAATTCAACCAGCCCAGGCGGGGAGAGTCTTGTTTGGAGTTTGATTCTTCAATTCTGGTTTGTTAGTGCTGACCCTGTCTGTCCCTATTCACTTCCCTCTCCCTAATTGCTAAAGAGAACAGAAATTCTGTGCTGAAGACCGTGTGCCCAAGACCACAGGGAGAATGTGCAAGAAGGAAAAGACACTGCCTAGTGGATGACCCAAAAGATGTTTTTCCTGCCTTAAGACACCAGTGCCACTGCTGAGCAAACAGAAGCCCTGTTACTCCCTAGAGTGCCCAGCTTCACATGCAAACGTCCCAGCATGGTAGGGGGACAAGGAGGAGGAAGGCAAGCATGAACCAGTGGCCCGGAATCTTTACCAAAAATTTATATTCATCGGTGTATGCTTTTGTGGTGGAAATGATCAAAATCTGAATCTGAACCCCAATTCTAAATCCAGTTAATCAAACCAGTAGGTACAATTTATCTAGCGATCAGTAAAGGGTTTATGAGTTTACAATTAAAGACTTTAATTAAAAGTCATGTCGCAGAAGAACATAAGTGGCCTACCACAGAACAGAGGGGATGACAAGGGACAGCAGATTCTGGCTGACCAAGGGAGCTGGGATGGGCCCTCCATGGGACACAGCGACTTTGCCAGCCCTGGAGACATTCAAGTAGAAGGACAAGACATAGGAGATTCCAGCTCTGGGGAGGAAGTCGAACCAGACTGATGAAGTCCCTTCCAACTTTAGGGAGCCACTGTCTGGCTGGGAGAGCCTTCCGGGTGTGAGGGTAGGGCCGGCCCTATTAACATTCTTACCCAGGAGTTAGTGACAGGGGGTGTCTTGGGGTAAGAACTGTGGGGACAAGGGGGACAGGAGCAGAGAAACTGCCCTGTGGCAAACATGGGGGACTGATTTGTGGAAAACTGAATCCAAACAGCTCTTCTGAATGAACCCAGCATGGTGGCGCACACCTGTGATCCCAGCAACGCGGGCACTGAGGCGGGAGGAGCCAAAGTTCATGTCCAGCCTGGCCAACTTTGGTAAACCCTGTCTCAAAATACAAAATAAAAAGGGCTGGGGATGTAGCTCAGTGGCAGAATGCCCCTGGGTTCTATGCCTACTACCAAAACAAACAAACAAACAAACAAACAAATAGCCCTTCTGAACAGTGTCCTAAGTTATCAGTTACTGAGCCAAATGGCCCGTGGACCACTGTCAGCCCTTCCTCCGGGGGAGACAGATGGTGGCTCTGTATCTGACCATCTTCTGAATGGCCCTTGGGACAGTTGTGCACAGAGAGACCACAGTGGCTTAGCTAGGGTCTCAAAGGCTTCAGGGTAGACTGATCTTGTGTAGAAGTGCAGCCACACACCTGTCTGCAGCTGGTGTCTCGGTCCAGGTTGCTGCCCACACTTCATACCTTGGATGATACTAAGTCATCCCTTGGTATCTAGGGGTTGTTTCCAGGGTCCCCTACAGATACCAAACTCTGCAGATGTTCAACTCCTGATAGAAAATAGCATAGTATTTGCATGTAATCTATGCAAGTCTTCCCATGTACTTTTTTGGGGGTATGGGGGGTCCTACCTCCAAGCTTCACCCCCAGCCCTTTTTATTTTTTATTTTGAAACAGGGTCTTGCTAAGTTGCTGAGGCTGGCTTTGAACTTGCAATCCTCCTGTCTCAGCCTCCCAAGTACTGGGATTACAGGCGTATACCACCACGCCTGGCTCTCCTGTATACTTAAACTCTAGATTGCTTGTAATAATACCTCATACAATGCAAATAGTTGTCATACTGCATCGTTTAGAGACTAACAAGAAAAGTGCAAGAATGTACATGTTCAGTACAATGCAATTTTTTTCTGAATATTTTCAATCTGAGGTTGGTTGGATCTCCAGATGTGGAACCCATGGCTATGAAGGTCTAACTGGATTTCCATCCCACTAAAGGAAGCCATAAAATACATGAGATGGAGACCCACAGGGGGGCGATCTTATATACCATCCCCACTCAACCCTGCTTACAGACACTAGGTGAGGGAGGTTCTGTTATCTCATTTTACAGATGAGGATCTTGGGGTCCTGGCTGAGCTCGCAGGGGTAACTGGAACCCCACTCCTCTCCAGCTCAGAATCACTGTCCTCACTCCCAGTGGTGGGGTGGAGTTGACTCTGTTGATTTTGTGACCAGAACAGAACTACTTAAGGCACGAGCTTGGCCAGGCAGGGTTGTCTTATGACAGTAGTCCCCCTCAGTAGCCTTGGCAATGTTTGTTTCTGGCCTTAAAATCAGGGGGTTTGGGAACCAGACAGGTTCCTTGTGCATGCCGGGAGGAGGGAGGAGAGGGTGTGAACGCCCCGCATTTCTTGGCCCTGGCCTTCTGGCTGCTTTGAATGTGGCTAATTCCCCAGGCGTCCTCTGTAATTCCACAGTAATGTGGCTTTAATTGTCCCCAAAGCAGGCCATTCTTCCTTTATTGTGCAGTAAATTTCCCTCCAGAGTTCGGATTTCATGCGCCTGCCCCAGCCCGGGAGCCGGCCAGCCTGAGGGAAGCAGCGTGGTCCTCACAGGCGGCCCCTGGTCGTGCGGCCCCTTCTCCATCCTTGGCCTGGGGCTCTGCGGCCGGCTGGCCAGCCGTGGGTGGACGTCAGGACCCCCGAGGGATGGCCACACTTGAGGGAGGCACACTGGCTTGTGGTTCTGTCTGGAAAACAAATTATCTTGACGAATGCAGACAAGCTGCTACGGTGGGGCAGAGAGTCATCTGTGTTACCAGCAAGCGCCACCAAGGCAGGGAGCAGGTACTAAATATGGCAGGCCATGCTAACCTGCCACCTGTGTGGCCCGCCAGTCACCTGATCCCACCTGCTCCTCCTGGCTGGTCAATGAAAGAAGAGTCAAAGCCAGCACCCCATTATCAGATGAGATAAGGCCCATACTGCTGCATTACAAGGAGGAGGTGAAGAGGGCGAGTCTACAGCCTGATGCCCGTGTTCAAACCCACTGTGTGCTTGACCTTGGCCAGACCCTAACCCTCTCATGAGGCCAACAACGGTGCGCGCGCATATGTGTGTGTGTGTGTGTGTGTGTGTGTGTGTGTGTGTTACTGGGGATTGAACCCAGGGGTGTTCTACCTCCAAGCTACACCTCCAGCCTTTTAAAATTTTTCTTCACTGGGGTATGGTGGCACACACCTGTAATTCCAGTATCTGGGAGACTAAGACAGAAGGATTGTAGGTTCAAGGCCAGTCTTAGGGAGGCCCTCAACAACTTAGTGAGACCCTATTTCAAAATAAAAAATAAAACAGGGCTGGGAGTGTAGCTCAGGGGTAGAATGACCCTGGGTTCAATCCCTAGTACAAAAAAAAAAAAAAAAAAGATAAAAAGGGCTGGGATAGCTGGGCGTGGTGGCCCACCCCTGTAATCTCAGTACTTGGGAGGCTGAGACAGGAGGATCGAAGGTTCAAAGCCAGCCTCAGGAACTTAGCAAGGCTCTCAGCAATGTAGCGAGACTCTGTTTCAAGATAAAAAATAGAATGGGGTTGAGGGTTTAGCTCGGAGGTAGAATGCACCTAGGTTCAATCCCAAATACCAAAACCAAATAAACAAAAAATAAAGTATATGGAAGGATGTGTGTAGGTTATATGCCTTATATTTTATATAAGGCACTTGAGTATCCTCAGATTTGGGCATCCATGGGGGATCCTGGAACCAATCCCCTTCTGACACCCAGAGACCACTACACTCTCCTCCTTTGATTTTCCTAGCAGTGCACATGCCTGGTTTTCTCCCATGGTGCTGACTTCCTTCCAGGTTCAACCTTCTCCACCCCATAATTAAAGCTGGACTTCTTCTGGGAGAACTGGGCCCTTCTCTCCTCTTACTGCATTATCTCCCTTGGTAATCTCACCCAACTCAATTATTATCTTCTAGGGGGGAGGTGACTCCCAAGTTTCTATCTCCGGTCCAGAATTTTTCTTTGAGCTTCCGACACATTTATCCTACTGCCCGCCTCCCATCTCGGATGGCTCAAAGGCACTTCCAACTTTACATGGCCCAAGATCAAAGTCATGTTCTTCTCTCCCAAATCCTGTTGCCAACCCCCACTTCCCAACCCCATGATCTGACCCATCACCAAGTCTCGTCAGCTTTTAATTCCCAAATCTCTCCCAAATCCCTCTACTTCTTTCCCTAGTCCAGGCCACCATCACCCTTGACTAGTACAGGGTCCTTAGGACTGGCAGGTATCTGCATATCCTCAAGAGACCACCCTTTGCCTCCGTGCCGTGTGACGGGCCAGATGGGCCAGGCTGTCCCCTCTGCACCACAGGCTTACTTTTCACTTGGCCAGTGTGGTCCCTTCAAGTCATGCAGCAGTCTGTTAAGACTTCCTCTCGGGGTAGCCCTGCCGCTGGGCCTCAGAGCCCTCCAACAGAGACTCCAGGTACTAGGGTTTGACCTCACATGCAAATCTGGCTCAGGTACTTGCTCACCTCCACGAACTCTGCTTCCACTTTGGGGACCGTAACGGACACCTGTGCATGGTGTATTTTTAATTTCAAGCTTGTGTTTTTCACTTTTTGTGTGTGCAGTACTGGGGATTAAACACTCTAATTCTGACCTACACCCCAGTCCTATTTTATTTATTTTGAAACAGGGTCTCACTTAAATTACTGAGGGTCTTCCTAAGTTGCTGAGGCTGGCCTCCAACCTGCCATCCTCCTATATCAGCCTCCCAAGTACTAGGATTACAGGCATGCCATCACCACATCTGGCTGGTTTTTGCCTATTTTTTCAATATTTCACCCTGCAGTTCATTTGTATTGTTTTCAGAGGCAGGTGTCCACTGTGCCCCATGGCCAGAAGCAGGAGTGCAGAGCTATGGACGATGCTCTTGCCCCAGAGCTCCTGCTGTGCGGGACAGTCCAAGCAATGACCTTGCCCGGTGCTGGTGTCCTGGGGCACATATATATGTCCACACTGCCCGACAGAGTCTCTCAGTGGCACACAGCTCTCCTCGACCACTTGCTGGCCGTGTGAGTATGCCAGCTTCAACTCTCCAGTGTGGCCAGCACTTGCCAACCTGCACGTGAGAACGCACTGGCAGGTCATGAGATCAGTTAGTCTACTAAGCCGGGATCTCTGTCTCTTAAAAAATAAATAATTACGCTAGGCGTGATGGCACACACTTGTAATCCCAGTACTTGGGAGGCTGAGACAGGAGGATCGCAGGTTCAAGGGAAGCCTCAGCAAGTAGTGAGACTCTCATCAACCTAATGAGACCCTGTTTCAAAATAAATTAAAATAGGGCTGGGGGTATAGCTCAGAGGTAGTATGCCACTGAGTTCAATCCTCAGTACCAAAATAAATAAATAAATAAATACCCTCAGCAACTTAACGAGACCTTGTTTCAAAATAAAACAGACTGGGGGCATAACTCGGAGGTAGAAAGCCCTTGGGTTTAATCCCCAATACCAAAATAAATACACAAATACATAAACACATGGAGCATGGCTGTGGCTAGTCCTTGAGGGCAAGGGCCAGCTTTGGTCGCTCTCCGCCTCAGCAACCCTGAAGCCAGGGCTCAGGGCAGGACAGGTCCTCCCTGCGTGGCCTGGGAAGGAGGCTATGTGGGGGCATTGGGTCTGAGATCTCCGGCTGCCTGTGGGTCTCCCTCTGCCCTGGATCTGCCCCAGAGCCAGACCTGGGCTCCGCCCACCCCTTCCCCCTCCCTTCGTTGACCTTCCTGGTCCCAGAGCCTAAAGAACAAGCCCAGAATCCTCTCCTCGGAATTCAGGGTGCCACAACCCCCTGATCCCTGGTGTTGGCATCACCGCAGGACCCCTCCACCAGTCTCACCCACCGATCTCACACCCTGTTGGCTAAACCCGCTGCTCCACAGGGTCCACTGATGTGCCGGCATGGCCTCCTAGCCCCCTCCACACCCACGCCAAGAAACAGGACTATGCGAACAGCACACATGGGCACCTAATGGCACCCAAGCCCTGGACGCGTCTGCTCAGGGCCCGCGGCCCAGCCTGCCAGCCCCGAGGGCGCACCTGTGTGCTCAACCCTGGGGGATCCTGGCCAGCCTCCAAGACCCGCTACAAGTCCTGTCTGCAGCCCACAGGCCCCCACCCTGAGCTTGGCAGGCCCGTCCCCTTTCCTGGTTCCTGACACAGCTGCCCCGTCTTATCTCCACAAGTCTCAGGGCTGCCGTCCGCCCCACCCCTGCTCACCATGCAGCCACACACGGCTGTCAGTGCCGGCCCTTGCCCAATGAGGAGGTGCAGATGGATTGACTGACACACGGGAGATGCCAGAGCCCAGGTGGGAGTGAGGGTCTGTCTGGCCTCTGTCTCCTACCTACAGAGGGCCCTTGGTGACAACGGGCGGAGAGAGACATATGGGCCGAGGTCAGGGAGAGGCAGTGTCTGGGTGCAGCCTGAGGCCCCTCCAGACACGGGCCTCCTGGAAGCAGCATGTCCCTGTCCCCTTCGAGCCTGCTCTGCCCCAGCGCTGGCCGAGGACAGAGTCTGAGAAAATCGCAGACACACACGCTGGGGCGAGTCGGCCGCCACGGGTCTCCACTGCCCCATTACAGAGGTCTACTGGAGCTTCCGAGGCCTGAGGCCATATCTCACCACTAAAATTTATGCAAATGAAATAACAAGCAATTTGGAGAAAGGAATGAAATGCTGAGCAGGATCCAAACCACCCCAGACACTCGCCTGAAGGAGTTTTCTAGTTGAGCAATCATTTAAAAGACGATTTAAAGTCACTGGGGGGAATAAAAACACGGGGTGCCTACCAACCAGCAGGCGCTGTGGCTTCGGCAGGTCTCGCTGGACTGGTGGCTGGGAGGCCGGCTGCGCAGGGGCACGGAGCGAGCCTGGTTGCCCCTGGTGCTCCAGGACTGACCAGGGTGACTTCAGTGGAACCCACCTGGACTCACTGCCAGGACGTAGCCTCTGACCTGGCATCCAGAAACACCTACTTATGCCCAAAATCAGACACATGAAAAGCTCCAGGTCGGAGCAGGAAGAGCAGAAACACCCACCAGTCCTATCTGTTCATAAGCTCATTCATTTATTCCCTGGACAACTCTCTGTTGAGTGCCCACCACATGTCATTTCTGCTCTAACTGCTGGAGACGTGGCCGGAAACAAATATTCACTCAGCAAAAATCCCTGCCCCCTGGCTTCGGATCATAACTGACCTGGGAGGGAGGAGAGGTGCACAAAAACAAACTGGAGACGCCACCGCTGGCCACCAGGAGTTATAGTCTGGCGGGAGAGGGAAACAACACAAGGACAAAATTCAGATGCCAGGCCCAGATAATGTGGAAGAAAAGGCAGGGATCGTTTCTAATGCGACTGGCAGAGAAACCCTCCCCAAGAGAAGTGTCCTCTGAGCCAGGCCTTGAAGATGACAGGCGCTGGGCGGTACACTGGGGGAGTACTGAAATTCCAAGCAGAGAAAATGTAGAGTGGGGAATGCTGGAGCGCTGGCTGGAAAGGACACGCTCTTTGCTCTTTTACCATCTGCAAACATTGTCTTTGAAGACATCAGAGCTGACTGTCATGGGCTTCCCTCCCTCTTTCTGCCACAGCAAGGAGCAGGGCCGCGCAGGGGAGAGTGAGGAAGGAGGGGTTAGGGAGCCCGCACACTGGAACATGCTGCTCTCCGACCTGACATCCCAACAGGGGCTGGGCCTCTGGGTCCCCTCTTCTTTCTTTCTCCCCAGTGTGTGTGTCGCCATTTTGCAAGACTAAGGTGGGGAGGGGAGTAACAAAAACATAAAGATCAAGTCATTAAAAATAAATAAATAAAGCCTGGCATGGTGGTACACATCTGTCATCCCAGTACTTGGGAGGCTGGGACAGGAGGAGCATTATAGGTTCGAGGCCAGTCAGCCTCAACAACTTAGCAAGGTCCTTAGCAACTGGTGAGACCCTGTTTCAAAATAAAACATAGAAATAGGGCTAGGGGTGTAGCTCAGGGGTAGAATGCCCCTGGGTTCAATCCCTAGTACCACACACATAAATAAATAAGCAAGCAAGCAAGCAAAAAAAGAAAACACAGTGTTATGGTTTGGAAAAGCTGGGCGGTGGGTCCACAGCCATCCACTACCCTGTGCTCCCTTCTTAACTGTCAAAATTTCCGTTTGGTTTGGTTTTATAGACTGAAATCTGCAGAGGAGAGCTCATCCTACAGACCCCAGCTCCTGGCCTGGTGCTGGAAAATTTCCTGCCCACTCCTTTCAGGAAAATCTGGTCCCTTCTACAGGTGGTGACTCAATTTCCCCTCAGTGGAGACTGACAGTAGAAAGATTCCAGAAAGTGGCATGATAAGCCAGGCACAGTGGTGCATGCCTGCCTTCCCAGTACTTGGGAGGCTAAAAGAGGACGATTGCAAGTTCGAGGCTAACCTCAGCAATTTAGGGAGATCCTGTTTCAAAATAAAAAACAAAAAAAAAGGGCTAGAGGTGTAGTTTGGAGGTAGAATGCCCCTAGGTTCAATCCCCAGCACTCCCGCCCACCCAAAAAAAGCAGAGTAGCATGATATAGAACTGCAGGAAGATGTGAGGACACGGGCTTGGGCAGCCCAGGGGTTAGCAGGTGTGAGTCCGGTGTGCGTCTGCAGGAGGATGTGAACACGGATGCTGGGGGCAGCCCAGGGGTTAGCAGGTGTGAGTCCGGTGTGTGTCTGCAGGAGGATGTGAACACGGATGCTGGGGGCAGCCCAGGGGTTAGCAGGTGTGAGTCCGGTGTGCGTCTGCAGGATGTGAACACGGATGCTGGAGGCAGCCCAGGGGTTAGCAGGTGTGAGTCCGGTGTG
>PVJS01012035.1:0-44579 GCA_004027185.1 Glis glis | reverse complement strand
ATAGATATTTATGAAAGCTTATACCATTTATATTTACTCAATTTACCAGTTTTAATAGCTGTTCTAGATTACCTGTGAAAACCAAGATGTTAGCTTTAATTTGCCAGGTATCTTATCAGCACAGTGAGCAACAGACTACAAGCTGGACACGAATGTGAAAGTTTATGCAGCAGGGGATATCTGAGGCAGAGTCCACCAGTCAAATCTGACACTAAATGAAGTTATTTAGGTGGCCACTCGTCGCTTTGAAGAAGACTACATCAGATATCACCACCGCTATTTTTTTGGAGAGGAAAATTCTAATATTTAGATTTGTATTGTTTTTTAGAATGAACCTTTATTTCTGAATTTCCATTAGAGCCAAACTGGATAACAAAAATTAGTATTTTCTTTATTTTTAAAATCTTTAGCCTTTTATCTAATGTATACTCCAGGGATGAGTATGGATAGCATGATTTAAAATATTTTTAAAGCCTGAGATATGCATCCCTCACTATGTTTTAAAAGCCAAACATTATTTTAAGCAGGAATCAATAAATAATAACTGAAGGCCTTTTTCTTTTGACTGAAAGGGTGTATGGATCCATTTTAGTTGTTGTTATTATTATTATCTAATTTATGAGTACTCATTTATTTGAAATGTTGGTACCATAGACAAGACAATAGACAAGACATGTGGGCAGACACATATACAGACACACGTGTAGCTAGCGACCCCTCCTCCCCGGGACACTTTTCCGCCCGGCCCACCACATGCGACCCTTTCCTTTACTCAGCTTCATCCCACCCCGTCGCTGCCTACAGCCTCCCGCGGGAGCAGGCCGAGCCGGGCGGGGCACAGCACCGCGCCCTGACTGTTTCGGTGTGGCCGCTGGCAAAGAGCGTGCGCGGTGGAGTGCGGGCGGGCGCCCTGAGCTTTGCCTCCGGGCGTGACTCTGGCATTGAGATGAGAGAGACCCAGAGGTGGTTTCCAAGGCTGCGGGGGGTCCCAGTATTTTCCTGCGGGCATGCAGCGCGTGCGCCCCGAGCTCCGCTATGCTCTGCCCCGCCAGAGTCCCCGCCAGAGTCCCCGCCCGAGCTGCCGCGGCCCGGGAAGTCCAGGAAGCTGTGCGTCGGCCTGGTAAGCTGTGCGCCATCCCTGATCTGCGTCCCGGGGCCCTGATCCGGGGCCCTGATCCCCCTCCCACCTGCGGGGGCGCGGGCGGCAGCAGCACCGGCGGTGTGTAGGCCTCAGGGGGCCGGGCTGCTGGGACCGGCGCTGCCTCCTCCCCCGCCTCCTCCCCTGCGTGCAGCAGAGACTTCTCCCGGCGGCCGGGGAGCACCCGGCGCTTTCTGCTTGGTGGCGGTGGGGCGGCGCGCCGGGGAGGCCAGCGCCGCCGCTCGCTTCGCGGGGGGGGCGGAGTCTTCTCCTGGCTGCTGGCGAGCGCCCGGGCCCTGGGGCTACCTTCCCACCCACCCGCGCGCGCACGTGTAATTGCACCTTCTGCCCCGCCAGGGAGATTTAATTCTCGGGTAAAAGAAAAGGAAGAGATTTAAAGGCTGGAACTTCCCCATGATTCATGGGGGGACCTCTGCCTGAAAGACCGCCTTCCCATCAGCATTGTCGAATTAAAAGTTAAAGGGAAACGCTTTGCACGCGGCACCAGATCTGTCGGGGGCATCCATCGGTCTCTCGGGGCCAGCCAGAGAGAGAGAGAGATGCGAAGCTGACGGGGGGCAGAAGCCGGACGGTTGGACAAATCACCATACCTACAACTGGGAGCCAAGTCTTGCAAAAACTCGTTTATTAGACTCAACGAGTTATTAGACTCGTTTATTAGACTCATTTATTAAACTCAACACATTTACATCAGTTTACAGTTGGGCCCCATGAGTGAGTATTGTCCCACATATTGCTAGTCCTAGAAAAATCAAACTTTAAAATTTTAAGTATAGTTCCTAAATAATGCATATTATATTTGCACCATTATAAAGTAAAAGAATCAAAACTTGAACTATCATAAATTAGGGATGATCTCTGAGGGTATGTATGTCTGTGTGTGAAAAGATTTTTTTTTGCGGTACTGGGGATTGAACCCAGGGGCATTCTACCTCCAAGCTACACCCCCAGCCCTATTTTTTTATTCTTTATTTTGAAACAGGGTCTCACTAAGTTGCGGAGGGCCTCACTAAGTAGCTGAGGCTGGCCACGAACCTGGATCCTCCTGTTTCAGTCTCCCAAGTACGGGGATTACAAGCGTGCGCCACCACACCCGGCCTAGAAGATGTTTTTAAATTTAGATACTCAATGAGACTGTAAGTCAACAAGTCACCCCAGGGGGAGACCACCCATTGTGGCCACAGGGACTCCTGTGGCAAGCAATATACTCCGGGAATCTGAGACTTTGTGGATCACCCCTGTGGAGGTGGGAGTGGGGTCTGCTGTAAAATGCAGTAGGAGCACAGATAAGCAGACAGCCCCTGGTGACATTCGGGTGGGACAGACCTATAGCCCACAGGTTGCACCGCCCTTGCAGGGTTCCTGGGGATCACTACAAGAATCATAGTAATGGTACCTGTGGAAAAATTAGACCAACACAGCCTTCTCTATGGAGAACGCGGTGTTATGTGTTTGTACAGAGTTGGGTTAAAACAACATCTGCCATGTCTGTAGGCAAACAGAGACACAAACCCAGGGTCCCATGCTGGCGACATCTACCATATGTGTACACAAAGAGAGACATAGGGACAACCCAAGTGTCAAACACAGAGACCTATGCTTATAGTGAGCGGGGCACTAGTGGCACTGAGCGCCTGCACAGGCAGTGAGAGGCACCAGGCAAGGGACCCAATCACTAAGGAGAACAAGAATTGGGCTTGCAAATGGACATTATACAGATCAAGTAAAAATAACCATTCAGTAAAGGCTATTTAACTTAACAGCTCACTTAGTAGCAAATATCTAACTCCAGAATAAGATACTAAAACGGGTGAGAGATTGGACATAGGAAACCTGCAGAGTGAGAGAGAGCTATAAAAAGCAACAAAGATATAAACTTAAGAAACATGAAATCATGACAAGGAAGAATAGCAAAGAAACAATGAGCTTCCACAACTCCACGACAACAGAACCCACCAACACAGAAGTGCAAAGATTGCCAGAAGCACAATTCAGAACTTTAATAGTATAAATGATACAGAATTTCCAAAAAGAATTCAGAGAGAGCCTGAAAGTAATGAGGGATCAAATAATCAAAGAATCTGACACCCTGAACAGGAATCAAAAAGAATCTCTGAAGGAAGTGAAGGATGCAATAATTGAAATGAAGGCATCAATACAGACCACCAACAATAGACTAGACCACATGGAAAACAGAATCTCACTCTTAGAAGATGACCTCTCCAAAATTGAATGCATAGTATATAATTTAGAAGAAAAAATTCAACAGCATGAATTGGACACTGAAGATATCTCGGCCAATCTTAAAAGAGCAAACCTAACAATAATAGGCTAAGAAGAGTGAATAGAAGCTGAAACCAAAGGATTCAATAACCTTTTCAGATAAGTAATATTAGAAAATTTTCCAAACATAGAAAAAGAGGTCAAAACACATGTACAGGAAACATAAAGAACCCCTAATAGACAAGATGAGAGAAGAGATTAGCCACAGCACATAATAATCAAATTGACTAATGTAGAGGCCAAGGAGAAAATCTTAAAGGCAACCAGAGTAAGAGACCAAGTAACTAACATTCAGAGGCAAACCAATAAGAATCACTCCTGACTTTTCAAACCAAGTCATGAAAGCCAGGAGAGCCTGGAGCGACATATTACAAACTCTGAAAAAAAACAACTTCCAGCCAGAATTTATCTACCCAGCAAAGATATCTATCAAATTTGAGGGGGAAATAAAAACCTTCCATGACAAACAGAAACTGAAAGACTATGTCTTTCAAATTAGCACTAGAGAAAATAGATTAATTACAAAGAAGAAATAATTAAGAAACACCAGAACCAGAGAAACAATGATTTCTATCAAATTAACAACAAGGAAAAGAAGAACAAACACTACTTCAAACAGAAAATAAAACTCAAAATGTTAGGAATTAAAACTTATCTCTCAATAATCATGCTGAATATAAATGGCCTCAACTCCCCAATCAAAAGGCATAAAGTTAGCCGGGCATGGTGGCACATGCTTGTAATCCCAGTACTTGGGAGGGTGAGACTGGAGGATCCAGATTCCCAGCCAGCCTCAGATACTTAGTGAGGCCTCCGCAACTTAGTGAGACCCTGTTTCAAAATAAAGAATATAAAATAGGGCTGGGGGTGTAGCTCAGAGGTAGAATGCCCCTGGGTTTAATCCCCGGTGCCACCAAAAAAAAAAAAAAAAAAAAAACGGCATAAGGCGGAAAAATGGATTAAAAAATCACAGTCCATCTATATGTTGCCTGCAAGAAACACACCTTACAAGTAAAAGTACTTACAAACTAAAGGTGAAGGGATGGAGCAAGGTAATCTACACTAAAGGAACTTGAAGACAAGCAGGAGTAACAACTATGATATCAGACAAATTAGACTTCAAACCTAAACTTATCAGAAGAGACAAAGCAGGTCATTTCTTACTGGTAAAAGGAACAATCCAGCCAGAGGATATAACGATAGTCAAAATTTATGCCCCAAACATAGGTGCAGCCACTTTCAAAAAAGAAACTCTTCATGACTTTATCACACATAGATCCCAGTACAATAATATTGGGAGATTTCAACACCCCTCTCACACCAATAGATTTATCATCAAGACAAAATATCAATAAAGATGCCTCAGACCTAAGGAACACCATAAACGAAATGGACCTACTGGACACATACAGAATATTCCACCCAACTGTGGCTGAATTCACATTTTTTCAGCTTCTCATGGAACCTTTTCTAAAATAGACCATATCCTAGGCCACAAAGTGAGTACTAGCAAGTCCAAAAAATGTGATACAATCCCCTGCATCTTTTCAGACCATAATGGAATAAAACTAGAAATCAACTATAAGAAGATCCATAGAAACATCATAAACATGTGGAGACTGAACACCACACTGCTGAATGAGGAATGGGTCACAGAAGAAATAAGGGGAGAAATTTAAAAATTCCTAGAAACAAATAAAAACAGAGACACAATATATCAAAATCTCTGGGACACTCTGAAGGCAGTATTAAGAGGAAAATTCATAGCACTGAGTGCCCACATAGGAAGAACAGAAAATCACCAAATAAATAAACTAATGACACACCTCAAAGCCCTTGAAACACAGGAAAAGTCTAACCCCAAAGCCAGTAGAAGACAGGAAATTATTAAAATCGAAGCAGAGATCAATGAAGTAGATAATAAAATAACAATACAAAAAATCAACAATACCAAAAGCTGGTTCCTCCAAGAAAAAAACAAACAAAAACAAGATAGATAAACCACTAGCTAACCTAACCGAAAGAGAGAATCAACCCAAATTACTAAAATAAGAGATGCAAAAGGTGATATTACCACCAATAGCACGGAAATCCAGAGGATTATCAGAAACTAATTTGAAAAACCATACTCCAACAAAATGGAAAACCTGGAAGAAATTGACAAATTTCTAGACATGTACAACCTTCCTAAGTTGAATCAAGAAGATATAGAAAATTTAATTCGACCAATAGCAAACAAAGAGATTGAATCAGCAATAAAGAGCCTACCATCAAAGAAGCCACGTCCAGATGGTTTCCCATGTGAATTTTATAAAACCTTTATAGAAGAACTAATCTCAATACTCCTCAATCTATTCCATGATATAGAAAGAAACGGGACTCTCCCAAATACATTCTATGAAGCCAACATCACATTACCAAATAAATACAGCTCAAGAAAAGAAAATTGCAGACCTATATCATTGATGAACTTAGACACAAAACTTCTAAAAAAAATACTAGCAAAGTGGATTCAAAACCACATCAAGAAAATCATATCATGACCAAGTCAGGTTCATCCCATGGGTATAAGCCTGGTTCAATATACAAAAAAATCCATGTAATCCACCACATAAACAGAACTAAAGACAAAAATCACATGATCATTTCAATAGACACTGAAAAAGCATATGACAAAATCCAACACCCATTCATGATAAAAACACTGCAGAGAATCGGAATAGAAGGAACATACCTCAACATCATAAAGGCAATATACAATAGGCCCACAGCAAACATCATATTGAATGGGGGAAAACTACGAGAGTTCCCCTTAAAAACAGGAACAAGACAAGGATGTCCACTGTCACCATTCCTTTTCAATATAGTACTAGACACTCTAGCTAGAGCAATAAGGCAAAAGAAGGAAATCAGAGGACTGCAAATAAGAAAAGAAGAAATGAAACTGTCTCTATTTGCATATCAAATGACATTATAATTAGAAAACCCAACAAACTCAACAAATAGCCTTATAGAACTGATCAACAAATTCAGTAAAGTGTCTGGATACAAAATCAATCTTAAAAAAAATCAGAAGCTTTTCTATATGCCAAACATAAATCCACTGAAAAAGAAATCCAGAAGACATTTCCAGTCATGATATTTAAAACAATAAAATACTTTGGAATAAACCTGACCAAGGACATAAAAGACCTCTACAAGGAAAATTATAAATCACTGAAAAAAAATTGAACAAGATTTTAGAAGATGGAAAGACCTCCCATGCTCTTGGATAGGCAGAATAAATATCATCAAAATGACCATTCTTCCAAAAGTGATCTACAGATTCAATGTAATATGCATTCAATTACCATGGTCATTCTTCACAGACATAGAAAAATCAGTCCTTAAATTCATTTGTAACAACAACAAAACCCAGAATAGCCAAAGTAGTTCTCAGCAACAAGAACCATGCAGGAGGCATCACAATACCTGACTTCAAACTATACTACAGAGCCATAGTAATAAAAACAGCATGGTGTTGGCATAAAAACAGACACATAGAACAATGGAGCAGAATAGAAAACTCAGAAACAAATCCACACACTTGCAGCCAATTGATTTTTGACAAAGAAGCCAAAAACATACACTGGAATAAAGATAGCCCCTTCAACAAATTGTTTTGGCAAAACTGGCTAACCACAGAAGATTGGGAATGAACCTACCTTATGACCCAGCAATACCACTTCTGAATATCTACCCAAAAGAATGGAAACCAAATTACCAGACTAATGCATGCGTATCTTTGTTTATAGCTACACAATTCACAATTGCCAAACTATGGAACCAGTCAAGATGTCCATCAACAGATGAATGAATTACAAAACTATGGAATATGTAAACAATGGAATTTTACTCAGCCATAAAGAAGAACAACATTATGTAATTTGCAGGGAAATAGATGGAATTAGAGAACATTATGTTTAGTGAGATTAGAGAATCACAAAAAGTGAAAATCAGATGTTCTCCCTAATATGTGGAAGCTAGGGAGAATAGGGCATAAGAGGGGCTCTAGACAAAGACGGAGAAATCCTTAGATGAGTAAAGAAGGAGACCTAAGAAAGGGAGATGGAAGGGGGGAAGAGGGAAACACACTAATGCACAGGATGTACATACACAAATTTATCAAAGTCAACTACTATGCTAAGCATGAGAAGGAGGGAAGGGGAAAGGAATGGGAGTGGGAATTGGGGGAGGGCTAATTGACTGATGTGTGCATGTATACTTCTACCACCCTGAAACTCATCAGTATGTATGATTACAATACACTAATACATAAAAAAGTGGGAGCTGATAATAATGATAACATGTTATATCAAAGTCATAGGATACAGCTGTAAATGTGCTCAGAAAAGTATGGTCACAAATGCACCAACTAGATCATAAAAGCATCTGAAAAACACAATTATTTCACAATTCATCCTAAGAAGAGAAAATAAATGAGAAATTCAACTCTAAGTTTGCTGATAAGGAAAAATGACCAAAATATATTAATACAATTGTTTAAAAACACTATAGTAAAGAGAAGCAACAAACCTAAAATCATTTGTTTAATATTAATCTTATTGAAGATTCCCAGTAAGAATGAGAGGAAATAAAAACAGGTAAAAATACAAATTAGAAATGACACAACAGGGCCAGGCATGGTGGCGCATGCTTGTAATCCCAGTACTTTGGGAGGCGGAGACTGGAGGATCCGGGTTTGCGGCCAGCTTCAGCTCTCTCTCTCTCTCTCTACTTAGTGAGGCCCTCCGCAACTTCATGAGACCCAGTTTCAAAATAAAGTATAAAAAATAGGGCCGGGGGTGTTGCTCGGAGGTAGAACGCCCCTGGGTTCAATCCCCGGTACCGCAAAAAAAAAAAAAGAAATGACACAACAGAGTAAAAAATAGCAAGCCACAGAATAGAAGAGGTTATAGTTGCAATGAATATTTGGATGTAGAAATTTTACAGTAAAATATATAATGGAAAGTCAGTATTTAAAAATTGGACATTCCAATTTAAAATAGAACAAACCTGGCAGAGACCCTTGCTAAGAAAGATAAAATATCCCAGTGGTGAATGATCATTTGAAAGGAGCTTAGTGGCAGCAGTCACAGTAGAAATATAAATTAATATCACCCACAATGCATAGTACTACACTCCCACTAAAAGGTTTGGGGTTGGATGGATGCCAAGTGTTGATAAATATGGGGCAACAAAAGATCTCATTCATTGATTTTGAGTGTTTATATTGGTGTGAATATGTTCAAAAATGTTTGTCAGTATAAACTAAGGCAGAAATGTGATGGTCCTGGAATTCTAAAATGGCCACACACATTACAGAAAAGTTCATAACAGTATTACTTACAGTCCCCAGAATTGGAGACAACTTACTTTTCCTATGAGTACTAGATTGGATAAGTAGGGATAAATAATAGAATAGTATATGGCAATGAATAAAGAAAAAAAAACATTGTTATATAATAAGAATGGATTTCATAAACATAATTAAATAGAACAAGGCAAAACGCTGTATATACTCTGATTTCACTTGTTTAAATGTAATAAAAGTACAGAAAAATAAATCAATATTGAATGGTGTCGTGTGGTGATTATGTTTTAAGGGAATGTTAACTGAGATGGAGCACCTGGGAGGCTTCTGCAGTGTTCAGATTCTATATCTTGATCTGAGCAGTTGCTACTCAGGGTGATTGTTCATTTGTTTTAGACTAATTGTGTTGTTTAGTTATAACTTGTGTCCTCTTTTTAATATATGCTATGTTGAAAAATTCATCCCAAATTATATGATGTGTGTATATCCCAAATTATATGTTTGTGTGTATATAATTGCTACATATTTTGCAAGAAATAATAGATGTTTAAGGACATGTAAAAACCTATGTTAGATGCCTATAAGGAAGGATAATATAAAAGAGAAAAATAAATTGGAGGTGATTTATGTAATATTAGACATTTTTCAAAAAATGAGCATTATTCTGAATAATCTTAACTTTCACCTGTCTGTTCATTTTGAATCCTCTCTCAGAGTCAAAGATTTGCACTTCCCTTTTGGATTTACAGTGAAATACTACCTCTGATCTGTATCTCTTACCCAGGAATCAATATTATAAGAATGGATGGTTAGTAGAAGGAATGGAAGAAGCAAGAATCAGCACTGCATAAAGATTACATAAAGAGTAGTCTGATGTGAATTTCTTGAACTTCAACATACGATGAAGATGCATTTGTAGATGCTCTTCCCCATAGACTCAGCACTATTAAATGAAATGAAAAAGATAAAAGTGATTTATCTCACCTGGCAATCCAAGGAGCTCTACAGCATGCAAATAGTTTGATTGTGTGTAATGCTAGGTGTTGTAAAGTTCAGGGAGCTGGAATCATTGCAGAGACTCAAACCACGGAAGGATGAGATGGTCTAGAACTTCAAGATCTTTAAGGTTTCTTTCAATTATTTGATGCTGAAAATTAGTTCTTTACCCCAGAGACAAGACCCCTGATCTTCGTATTACTGAATGCACTCTGCCTGCATACAATACCATTTCCACTGCCAAAAGTCCACATATATCAACAAATGTGCCCTTACCTCACCCCAAAATACCCCCAAGATGTACCTTTGACTTCCTCACCTTTGCTTTATGTAATCTTTCCTTACTTCATAATGCTTACTTCTTCACAAAATTAATATTCATATCCTTATATTTATTTTTTGTGGTACTGGAGATTGAACCCATGGGCATTCTACCTCTGAGTTACATCCCCAGCCCTTTTTATTTATTTATTTTTTGAATGAAGTTCTAGCTAGATTGCTGAGAGTATCACTGAATTTCTGAGGTTGGCCTTGAACCTGTGATTCCCCTGTCTCAGCCTCCCAAATACTGGGATTACATGTGTGCGCTATTATGCCCAGCTTCATCTGCTAATCTTGTTCACCTGTTCCTTTTACAAACCCATACTTACTCTCAGATGAAAAACTAATAACCATTGCTCATAGCACACCCTGAAATAAAATCCTTTTGTGGCTTCTCTGCAGGAGATTATGCATTTTAAAAATGTGTATGAATACAGCCAAATACTTTATATTCGTATTTCTTTCTTAACCTCCTAGTTATACTTAACTAGGAGGTTAAGAAAGAAGCAATTCATCTGCTTTACTACCTGGATGTAGGTAGGAAATCACTTCATGATCATGCTGCTTTGCCTGTCTTCACAGCATCCATCTCTCTTTAGAAATCAGGACACACACGTGAGCAATACTGGGGAAATTAAGATCAATGTTTAAAACTACTGGCTTATTAGTGGCAAGGAGAAAAAATTAGAAGAAAGTTAAAAAATTAACTTAAAAATCATTGGATGCCTGAGAATGGCTTCATAGTCTACAGAAAGGAAGTTAAGGATAGCAAGTCAAATCCTAAGTTTTAAAATGTTATGTTTTTAGGTGACAGTGCTTATTAATTAGAAATTACTAAAGTTACTTCAATCTGATTTTTACATTTTCTTGATCCCTCCCATCTTTTACTGGAATCAGCTTTTTAAAATTGAACTCTAACCTACTTATTAACTTTTGGCATTCAATCACACTTAGCTCAGTTGAGGTGCAGTCATGGCTGCCAAGATTGTTGATTATATCCACTGACTTTGCTGGAAACTTTGAGTAGTCATCTCAACATAGAAGTCTGAATTCTTCCTAACGGCCAGGATATATACCATGGGCCAAGAAATTAAAAAAAAACAAGGAAGAACAAATGTTAAAAGGATGGGGAAATAGGAGCAAAGATAGCAAGACTATAGAAGAAAAAGAAAGGAAGAGAGAGGAAGGAAGGAAGGAAGCAAGGAAGGAAGCAAGGAAGGAAGCAAGGAAGGAAGCAAGGAAGGAAGGAAGGAGAAGAGGAAGGGGCAAGAAAGAAAAATAGAAGGTTTTTTGAAGAAAGAACTTTTAAAAATACATGTAATTTAGTAGTTTACCAAAAAATGCCTGGCTAGGAGAAATGTGATTTATTTTTATTTTGTTGTTGTTTGTCTCATTTATCTCCATCTCCTCCTTTTGTCTATTGCCTTTTGTATCCTGAAATTCATTTTTATGAATATTTTATATTTAATATTTTGAATTATCATAGAGTAAAATTAGCTTATTTTTCCTTTCATGTATGGTTATATGAATTCAAATATATTGATAAATAGATAAATAAATTCATATAACCTCTATGATATTCATAATACAGTTCCATCAGCCCAATAAATTTTCTTTTCCTGTCCTTCTATAGGTACAGCCCCTCTTCATGAATGAACCTTGGCAACCATTGATATGTTCTCCATCACTACAGTTTTGTGATTTTTGAAAATTTCAGAAAAATCGAGTTATTCAGTGTATATTTCTTAAGATGGCCTTCTTTCACTGAACATAGAATCCTCTGAGCATTACATTACATAATATTTTGCATGTATTAATGGTTTGATTCTTTTATTGCTGAGTAGCATTACATTATATGAATGAACCATGGTTTGTTTATTATTTACCCAACAAAGAACATTTAGATTCTTTCTAGATTTCACCTATTACAAAAAGAATAAAATAAAACTCAGCTGGACAAAATCATATCACGGATTTTGTATGAATGTAAGTTATTTCTCTAAAGTAAGTACTCAAGGCCAGGCGTGGTGGCGAATGTTTGTAATCCCAGTACTTGGGAGGCGGAGACCAGAATATCCGGATTCACGGCCAGCCTCAGCTACTTAGTGAGGCCCTCCGCAACTTCGTGAGACCTGGTTTCAAAATAAAGGATAAAAAATAGGGCCGGGGTGTAGCGCGGAGGTAGAATGCCCCTGGGTTCAATCCCCGGTACCGCAAAAAAAAAGTAAGTACTCAAGAGTGGGATTGATGGGTTCTGTGGTAAATTAATATTTCACTCGATCTGAAATTGCCAAACCATTTTTCCTAGTGACTGTGCCATTTTGCATTCTCATCAATAATGTAAGAGTGTTCCATTTGTTCTATATCCTCAGTAATTATTATTATCAATATTTTTAAATTTTACTCTTCTCGTTAGATTGCAAGGTATATAGTGATCTCTCATGATTTAATTTGTGCTCCATTAATGGCTAACAATATTGAACATCTTTTTTCACATGTTTATAGATAATCCCCATATCCTCTTTAGTAAAGTATCTATTCATCCTTGGTAATCCTAGGATGCCTATAATCCCACATGTCTATAATCCCAGTACTTGAGAGGCTGAGGCAGGAGGATTTCAGGTATAAAGCTAGCCTCAGCAACCTAGTGAGACCTGTTTCAAAATAAACAGTTTTACAAAAGGACTAGGGGTGTAGCTCAGAGGTAGAAATCCCCTGGAATCAATACCTAGTATCCCCACCCCCCAAAATGTATTTTATCCACTCTTAAAAAACTGGGCTGTTCATTTTATTGTTTCCCAGCTTTGTGATTTATATACTTATTCTGGTGGGCTGCAGATATACAGCTATTCTGTTAAATGTGTGATTTACAGAGATTTTCCACCAATCTGTACTTCGTCTTCCTATCGTCTGAACAGTGCCTTTGCCAAGGCAAAATTTTAAATTTGTAAAAGTATGATACATTGTTTCCTTTATGGGTCATGCTGTTGGTGCCATTCCTAAGAACTATTAGCCTAAGCTTAATCACCAAGACTTTCTTTCAAAAGTTTGTGTGAGTCAGGCACAGTAATGCACACCTATAGTTCCAGTACATGGGAGGCTGACACAGGAGGATTGCAGTTCTGAGGCCAGCCTCAGCAATTTAGCGAGCAACCTAGAAAGACCCTGTTTCAAAATAAAAAATAAAAAGGGCAAGAGGTGTAGCTCAGATGTAGAATGCCGCTGGGTTCAATTCACAGTACCAGAAAAGAAAAACTGTCCATATTCTGATGTGCATTTATATCCATAATCCATTTGGAATTAATTTATGAATAAGATATTAAGTTTAGGTATAGGTCAACTTTTGTTTACGTATGTATTAGCAACTCTTACAACAACTGTTGTTGAAAAGGCTTTCCTTTTTCCATTGAATTGCATTTCTGAAATGACAATAATTACAAGAGCATATTTTTGGAATTTCCATTCTGTTTCATCTATCTCAGATATCTGCTGCTTTCCCAATGCCATGCTGCCTTTTTCACTGTAATTTTACATTAACATTTTTTTTTGTGTGTGTGGTACTGGGCATTGAACCCAGGGGCATTCTACCTCTGAGTCACACCCCCAGCCTTATTTTATTTGAAAGAGGGTCTCGCTAGGTTGATGAGAGTCTTACTGCTTTCTGAAGCTGTCCTTGAATCTGCGTTCCTCCTGTCTCAGCCTCCCATGTACTAGGATTATAGGCCTGTTTATATTAACTTTTAAATCCTGGTAGTGTGATTCTTCAACATCGATCTTTTTCCAAATTGTTTTAGCTATTCTAACTTCTTTGCCCTTCCATATAAACTATAATCAACTTGTCTACATCTACAAAACTCCAGCTGAGATTTAGGTAAGTATTGTATTAAAACCATAGATCACTTTGAGAATAAAGGATGTTTTTATTACGTTGAATCATCCAAAACTGGAACTTGGCAAGTCTCACCATTTACTTAAGTCTTTATTTTGTATGTTTAGCATACAGTTCCTATACATACAGTTTTGTTAAGTCAGTCCCCAAGTGCTTTATTTTGTGGAGCTATTATAAGTGATATAATTATTATTACTATTATTTTATTATTGGTCGTGATACTAAGGATTGAACCCCAGGGCGTTCTACCTCTGAGCTACACGCCGAGCCCTATTTTATTTTTTTTAATTTTTTTAATTTATTTATTTTTTTTTTTTGCGGTACCGGGGATTGAACCCAGAGGCGTTCTACCTCCGAACTATACCCCTGGCCCTATTTTTTATACTTTATTTTGAAACCGGGTCTCACGAAGTTGCGGAGGGCCTCACTAAGTAGAGAGAGAGAGAGAGAGAGAGAGAGAGAGACAGGGAGAGAGAGAGAGAGAGAGAGAGAGAGAGCTGAGGCTGGCCGCGAACCCGGATCCTCCGGTCTCTGCCTCCCAAAGTACTGGGATTACAAGCGTGCGCCACCACGCCCGGCCCAAGCCCTATTTTATTTTTGATGTTGGAACAGGGTCTCAGTAAGTTTCTGAGGGTATCACTGAGTTGCTGAGGCTGGCCTCAAACCTATAATCCTCCTGTCTCAGCCTAGCAAGCAAGTAGTGGGATCACAGGTGTGCCCCTGGCTACATTCTGAGCTTTTAAAGCTTTGTATCATTGTCTTCCTTTTTACTATGGTCTTCCAAAATGAATGATAGAATTGAAAGGGATATGAAAGGCCAATTCTAACTATTCCTTCTTTTACCTCAATTTCTTTTGACCAAGGTAAGACAGCTTTTCTCAAGGGTGATCCTTGGTATAAAAATAAAGTAAAATTTGTCTTCAGCTTTACTCTATTCATTTTTTTTTTTTTTTTTGCGGTACCGGGGATTGAACCCAGGGGCATTCTACCTCCGAGCTACACCCCCGGCCCTATTTTTTATCCTTTATTTTGAAACCGGGTCTCACGAAGTTGCGGAGGGCCTCACTAAGTAGAGAGAGAGAGAAAGACAGGGAGAGAGAGAGGGAGAGAGAGAGAGAGAGAGAGAGAGAGAGAGAGAGATGAGGCTGGCCATGAACCCGGATCCTCCGGATTCCGCCTCCCAAAGTACTGGGATTACAAGTGTGCACCACCACGCCCTGCTCTATTCATTTTTTTAAAATATTTTTTGTGGTACCAGAAATTGAACCCAGGTGTATTCTACCTCTTAGCTACACTTTCAGACCTTTTATTTATATTTTATTATTTTATTTATCTTATTTTGAAGCAGGGTCTCACTAATTACCACACATCGTCTCAAACCTGCAATCTTCCAGTCTCAGCCTCCCAAGTACTGAGATTACAGTCTCTATTCATTGTCTACACTTTCTCTTCCAGGCATTCAGAACTCCCAGAATTCCATTGTGCAGTGTCCCACATTAAGTAAAAAAGTTACCCACAATCGAAACTTGGCTCTACCTTCCTTTTTCTTCAGCACTATGCTAACCTCCCTGGCTCTTGCCCTGCCCTTGTTAGGACTCATCTGACTAAGTAGATTCAATTCCATATTTGACCATAATGGTCTTCCGCAGTTGCTCCCATCAGAAAACATTTGTGACTTAACGGTCACTGCATTTTTTTTTTTTTTTTGCGGTACTGGGGATTGAATCCAGGGGTGTTCTACCTCCACAGTACACCCCGGCCCTATTTTTTATACTTTATTTTGAAACCGGGTCTCACAAATTTGTGGAGGGCCTCACTAGGTAGAGAGAGAGAGAGAGAGAGAGAGAGAGAGAGACAGGGAGAGAACGGTCACTGCATTTTCAAAACCACCCAAAGAAGTAAGCAACGTGAGTCTCATAAGGAAAACAGGGTGTCATTGCCAACTGTTTTTGTCAAAATTGTCCCCGCCTTGAAAATTCTCTGCCTTTGTCTTTCACCTGACCTCTGTGATCAGAGACATTCTTTTTCCTCTGTGCCAGGACATTTTGAAGTCAGGGAGCAACTGGCCAAAAACAAAATCAGATAAATCTTGTAAACAAGAATTCCTTCAAAAAGGTAATCATGATGGTACTTTTCCTTTGTTGCTCTTGACATACTTTTAATAACTCTGAAGTTAAAATGAAAACTTTGTGACAGACACATGATAATAAATTTGCATGTACAAATTAGAAATTTGTACTCAGAATGATAGGGGAAGAAAATCTTGTGCTGCTTGATTTGTGCACATAGTTCTGTAATTTTCTACGTGCAATGGAAAGTACTTGGCCCTGACTACATAAATGTCAGTAGATTTGAAGCATGATGTACAATAAATGAAGTATCTTTTGGAGGTGTTCTTTTTATTTTAGGGATGCCAAGTTATTGAGCCCTTTCACAAGTGGATTATTAAATGATTATAGGGCATATTTCAAGGAGGCAATACCCAAATCCTTTCAACCTCACACTCCCAGGATTTCTCTTGAGCATGTTTTAGGATTGATATTCAAAGTGCTGCCTTGTCACGGGGCTCCTTATCAGTTACATTTGGCATTAATGCCCCATACAGATGAATGTGTCCTTATGTAGAGATTCAAAAGCTAATGACATTCTCATCCACTCAGAACTACATTCCAAACTTGGAAATGCAGCTAATGAGAATTCTCTCACCAAAGCACATCTGTGCATGCATATCTGCATCACAGCATGCTTGCCCTTTGCCATCTTGCATTTTGGTTATTTCTGTATTTCAAATGGCCTTTGTGAGCTTATGAATATGTTTCCTTGCCTGCCTGTAAATCAGCTCGCATGTGTAATTTGGTTCTTTGTTCGTACCTCTGCATGTACCATGAACTGCATTTTCTCTTCTCATGTCTCTGTAGATTCAGCTACAATCATCCAATCTTTGGATCATTTTTATAGCCTCTCGTGATGTTTAGTTTCATTTACTTTATGTCAGCATTCATTGGAATTTCACTTCCGTGCAGTGTTAGAAAAATAAAAAAATGTTCTGTATGCTCCAAATATGCTCTTATTTTCCTGCATCATTAAACTTAGTGTGGCTGGCACTTGCATTCCATCCTTCACGTCTTCTGTACATGTAGAACCTATTGTACTTTCCACTTACTCTTGTTATCATAATTGATTTTTAATTTTATCATGCATTGTGCCTTTTTATAACCCATAAAATGCACTGCAGATTCACATATTAAAATCATATACTGCCATTGTCTTCATTACTTCAAGACCCAAGCAATTACTCTCAAATAATGCTATATTTATGTTGAAACCTAATAAGCTTATTTGTGATGTTTTTATTAATACATAATGATACCATCATTTCGTGTACATTAGAAAAATCTCCAAAACATAAAAACGTTGCCATTGCAACTAGGTGTTAAGAGGAGTTTAAAAGTCCACTGAGAACAGCGGGCATGATGAAGCAAAATGGAGCAGAAATGGAATAAAATGCAATGCTTGGTGTGGGCTTCATCATAAAATCCATCTACTGTCATTCCTTGGCAAGCCTTACTCTACATCATCGTGTTTAATAATATTTGCATCAGAGTACTTGGGAAGTTGAGACAGAAGGATCACAGTTTTGAGACCAACCTCAGCAATCTAGTGAGTCTCTCAACAACTTAGTGAGATCCTATTTCAAAATAAAATATGATTCAGAGGTAAGGAACCCCTGAGTTCAATCTCTAGTACCACAAAAATATTTGCATGAGAATATTAATAGTTCTACTTTATAGATGAGAATAGTAGTGTCCAGCAATGGAGTCCAGTAGAGGAATTTCCTTTTGTTGCTGACCCACCTTATCCCTAGAAAATGAATCACAGAGTATGAAGGAGTTGATAAGTCCCCTGTGGCCACACTGCAAAAACCTGATAAAATTGAGTAAGTTGCATTGTGATCACAACTGCATTCATCTTCTTAATCCTATGACCTTGTTGAAACTGTGTGATGTGTTATTCTGTTCTTGGAGTCATCTCTAATCTGGCACAGGCACGCTGGTAGCAAACTAACATGATAGGAAAGAAAGGACAATGAATCAAACGTGGCATTTAAAATCTACTGCAGAATTTTTGGACCCCCATGAAGGCAAAAGCTGTAAGAAAAGATGATCTGTTCTTTATGTATCTCACACACTGTAGCTTCCCAAAGATTTCTAATCAACATAATAACACAAGGGCACAATATTTTTCAAAGCACTTAACAACTTAGCAATAAGAAACCTTAATTCATTTATCTATTTCTATAAAGAACAGTGTCCTGCCTCTTCTCATAATGTTTTTGCTATTTATTGTCATGTGTTATAATTAAACACATGACTCATAATCGAGAGACAGTTCCCCATATAGGTTTCATCAACTGATAGTTTTGATTGAGTATTATGATGCAGAATGTGTAAAATATCTGAATCAACTAATAAGTCTACAGATTAAATGACTGGAAAAGAGTAAATCATCAAGTGTGACTTCTGGAGTCCATGAGCAAACATAATTCCCACTTGTGTTAATACAGCTTCCTCCCTCCCAAATAACTGTGGGTTTTAATAATATAATAGAATTATATAATTTAAGATCTATATCAGATCCCATAGATCTTTGAACCCTCTTCTGTAAAATCCAGATGTGGAACTGGACATCATGGCAAACACCTGTAATCTTAGTACTTGGTAGGCTGAGACAGGATTGCAGGTTGGAGGTCAGCCTCAGCAAGTTAGGTCCCAAGCAACTAAGCAAAATCCTATTTCAAAATAAAAAAAAATAATTGGGGGAGGGCTTATTGACCGACATGTGCATGTACACTTCTACCACCCTGAAACCCATCAAGATATATGATTACAATGCACCAATAAATAAATAAATAAAATAGGGATGAGGGTGTAGATCAGAGGTAGAATGCCTATGGGTTCAACCTCCATAAGTACCAATAAACAAACAAACAAATAAATAAAATGCAGGCAAGGACATGAATACTCAGTCCAGTTAAGAATTTCAGTACAAGATGACAAAATGTGGTTGTGGTCAGTCAAAATATGAAAAAACCTTACCAATGCTATATCCATTTAAAAATAACTTGCAATTTCTGTATTTGATGAATGCAATGCAGTTCCCCCCCTCGCTCTTTGCAGTGCTGGGGATAGAACCCAGGGCTTCACGGATGCTAGGTAAGTGCCTGAGCTACATCCTGATCCCTCATCTGCCTTTTCTAATAATAGACATTCATTGTTTATAGAAGGTATAAACAACTTTAAGTTAGGTTACTGTAGTTAGTATTCTAGGAAAATGCTGAGAAAATTCAAATCATTTATTTTAATTTTTCAAGAATTTAAATCTACTATTTTTGCCTAAGTACTTCAGAAAATTAAACAAAATCTATAATTAATGTTTAATATTATGAAAGAAAAAACAAAATTTTTATCACATGTGATGAGAGAGGCTTGGGAAAATCCTAACCTTTCCATGGCGTGATATTAAAAACTGTCCCTATGATCATCTAAAATTAAAATACTCCTAGTTATAAGCATTCTTCTCATTGCTTCTCTGCATGCATTGATATTTATGGGATCAATATGTAATTTAGTATCAGTATGTTTAATCATAATCAGCCAGAGTGCTGTGTTTAGCTGAACCTATAAAATGTACTATAATGATTCTAAAATGTTTAATTTAAGAACCAGTGCTTCTGTGCATATGAATCAGAGACCTGTGTTTAATTATTGATAGCAATTAGGATACAGAAGCAGAGAAACACCATCTGGTGGTAGAAATGGTTCTATAGCTGTCCTCCTTTCACTCTTGATATGAAGTTATGCATCATTGATTCGGTTTCCCCAGATGAAAAAATCGGTTTTCTTTGTATACCTCCAACTATTGAAATTTCTCTTTCTTTCAACTCTGCAGTATCAATAGCCACTATATTCTGATCTTAGATATAGCCATAAGAACTGTGGGGCGGTCAGCTGGTTTTCAACATCATAATAGGACCCCAACGAAATTTTTCAGGAAGAACTCTTCACTGTAAATACATCTCATGAATAATAATAAGTGTGATGTTAAGCCTATTAAACCTTAAGGTCAGACATTCAGAACAAAAAGCAGTGCTCAACATAAAACCATAGCAAATGCCAAATATTAACTAATTAGGCAAAAATTTTATTCAGAGGACAACAGATGCACCTGTGTATGTTTTGATATATGTATAAGATAGACTCATAGACTTACCTCTTTTAAAGTTTTTTTTTTTGTGTGTGTGGCACTGGGAACTAAACGCAAGGTCTCACACATGCTAGTAAAACTCTGCACTAATCTATATCCCCAGCCCTTATTTTTTCCTACTGTGGTGTGTTTGTGAGTGACACTAGGGATTGAACCCAGGGCTGTTATACTACTGAGCTATGCCCCAGCCCTATTTTATATTTTATTTTGAAACAGGGTCTCACTAAGTTGCTGAGGCTGGCCTCAAATCTCCTATCTTCCTTTCTTAGCCTCCCAAGTACTGGGATTACAGGTGTGGGCCACCATGTCTGGCTCCCCAACCCTTTTTATTTTATCTTTAGACTGAGTGTCACTAAGTTTTCCAGGTTGTTCTTGAAGTTCAGATCCTCCTGATGTTATCTCGTAAGTATCTGGAATTAAAGGCACACACCACTGTGCAAAGGTTTGAGAGAATTTCTAAAACGAAAGTGGAGGTCACTACCATGACTACTCTTAAAGAGATCCACCATAGACTTCTCACCAGGGCACTAAATACCTCTGTAAACCTACTATTTCCTCAGCACCCCTCCTTAAGCCTTGCCTGGGAATATGTCACCAGAGAACCACAACTGACCCCTCTTTCTTCTTCCAACTGTCTTGGTCAGCCCATGAACTCTAAGACACTTATTGAGCAGAGCTGAGTTACAGGTGTACCAAGATCTGAATACCATCAGTACTCTGGGCTGTGGGACTGGGCCTGAATCTCCTGGCCCATCGTTTCTATCAGCAGGAGCCTTATCCAGGATTCTTCATGCTGGATTTTTTGATTCATCACAAGGTCTCCCCTTCAACAGATATAGTGGGTAAAATCAGTGCTTACTATTCCATTTCACTGAGCAGAGTGCAACTCAGAAATGTCCTTCCACAGACACACATTTCAGCAGCCAGTAACAAAGTACTTAATGGTCTTTCATGAGAAAAGGGTCCAAGGAACTGCTGGAAGAACTCCTGGGCCAAGTATAAAGAGCACTGTACCAAGACCAAAGTGAAACTGAGGTGGAGCATGAGAGGTTAGGAGTTGACCCTGGCTGCAGTCTCAAATAACTGATGATGTCAAGTTTGGGTCTTTGTCTTCACATACATTGGCTACTTCCATCCATTTGAAGCTGATGAATCCTTCTGTGGAGTCCAAGCTGGAGGAATCAAATTAGTGAAAGCAAAACCACAGGAGTCAACGACAAGGTCTAAAGAGGTGAAGAAGAAGGGGTGACAGCAAGAAGCTTCAAGTTGCATTGTAGTTCTGAGTGACTGGTCCATTCACAATGAAACCCTACCCTTGTGAGAAGGGAGCATGTGGGAGACCCTAAAGCACATCAGAGTTATTAGGTATCTGGGTAAAAACCTAACCTGAGAGAGCCTTGTACAGCAGGAAGAGGGCTGAGAATTTCTAGAGAGTGGGAGGAAATAAATGTAGAAACCCAGAACTCTGTGCTAAGCCAGTGCATCTAAACCCCATGCCATAATTCCATGTGGGGCTAGGAAAATATCTTGGGCACCACATGCAATGTGGTAGCCTCGCTATGGAAATCTGTACATTCCAATAATCTTTTATCTACTTCATCTATTTTGTATAACAAGTGCCTATTTCATATAGTGGACTTCCATGAAAGTTTTTATTTGAAGGAAGTATTCAATCATTTAAAAATCCCCTAGATATTTACTTCAAGGATAGTACAAGGATGATAGAAATGCCACATCTCAGAATCTAGACCTTATCCTGCTCAGGTGAGCAGCATGGTTTCCCTGCAAGAATGGAAGATGGCACTAAGTCTCTTCTACTGCTGTGACAGGCTCAGGAACGGAGGAAGCTGTCTAGCCCCTGCAGAGCAGGCTGTCTAGCAAAAGGAGAGGGACAAGGAGACAGGCAGGGGCAGCTGAGACATATTAGCCATCTACAGTGATGGGTGGGTTAGGTGCATGGGCTAGTGTCTGCTATATTCCCAAAGACTGAGGTTGGAGAACAGATTTCTTCACATGACCTCTGTCATTTGCAAGGGATTTTGATCAGACCTCTGATATTACAAGAAAAGATACATGGGTTCTGCATTAAATCTGCTAATTTAATCCAATTTCCATGAAGAAGTTAAAAGCATCACAGATTTCTGTACTATTTTCTTTATATATCGTCCCTGAACTATAGATAATTATAGCTACAGCTGTTCATGAAATATTCATCCATTCAAGCATGACTTATAAAAAGTCAAGAAAAATGACATAATTGCAATGGGGCAAACTTGTTCAAAGGTCACCCATGTATTTTCCCCAAAAAATACTACAGCACAGTATTTGAAAAGATGATGACTTTTATCACAGAAAAATCATAAATTGAGCCAAGTTCTTGCTGCTAGAAAAAATTCTAATTATGTTCCAAAAATATGCCAAAGAAGAGGATGTGTTTGTGTATTTTACAAGAAAGGACTTTTTGGTAACCTTACATCTCACGGAAGAATCCCCTTTACTAAAATAAGTTGCACAAATTCCTACTCATGAAGGAGTGGGGATTGGGGGTTTGTGGGGGTTTTTGTTTGTTTGTTAAACTGGGGATCAAACCCAAGGGTGTTCAACCTCTGAGTTACTCACCCCTCCAGCCCTATTTATTTTTTTATTTTGAAACAGAGTCTTACTAAGTTGCTGAGGCTGTCCTCAAACTTCCGATCCTCCTGTCTCAGCTTCCCAAGTACTGAGATTACAGGAGTGTGCCAACCATGCCCAGCTGGGAGTTTGTGTTTTAATGTACAGTAAATATTTTTGAGAGATTGTATCATTTCCCATCTGATTCCTATCCCCTTCCTCCCTGACTCAAGAAGATACCTTTGAAGTTATGACTGCCTTAGGAGGGAGTTTCATAGACAGGTTAGTGGAAAGAAGAAGGTGGTTTACTTAATTCAAAGTATCATGATTTCATATGAACAATTAAAGTTAGAAAATATATTTTAAAAAGTCAGATCTAATGAAGAATTTCAAAACCTGCATTTGATGGCTGAGGTCAAATTAAGTTCTGGAAAAAGGCCAACTTAGTATTTGTAATTCCTGACCATTATTGTGAGTGGCTCCCGAGGGTCACTAGAGATATGTGATATGAATGAAAACCAAACCATTGTCTGTGTAAAATGAGATCTGTGGCTCTGAGTGATAACAGCAAAACCCAGAGATATTTCTAATATAGATTTTTATAAAAGAGGCATAGTGAAACAGTCCAAAATGAATGTCTTGGCATTACAGTGAGAGGTAAAGAAATATTACAAAACAAATGGTTCATAAGGAAATCTAGTTAAAAATGTTGAGAGCTTATAGAAAAATATGCTATACCATCAGACACATTGTTAAAATGTCAGCCTCAAAATACTTTAGAAATTGCACAAATAAAAGAAGCACTCTTAAAATAGTTGAATTTTAAGATTTGAACAGATTTTAAAGGTCATTCAGCCTACTGACTCAGTGTTTACATATCCACAGTAGGATCACTTATAGAGGGTCATTGGTTCCTGAACACACCCAGGGGAATCTTGAAGTAAATAGCATTATGATTAAAAGCATGGCCTTAGGAACCAAGCAGGCCCCTTACCAATTATCCAACTTTGGCAAGTGACTTGACCTCTCTAAGCTTCAGTTTCTGCATTTGTAATATGGGCATAGTAATAGTACAGTTGATCCTTATTATTCATGGATTCTGTATTCATGAGTTTGCTTATTTCCTAAAATTTTTTGCAACCCCCAAATCAATACTCATGGTGCTTTTGTGCTCATTGCGTTCTTGCTCAGAGCAGTAAAAACTTTGAGTTGCTTGTTGTATGCACCTCCTGAGGTCAAACAAGGTGACACTCTACTTTCTTGTTTCAGCTCTTCTACAAATAATTGTTCTTTTCATGGTATATTTCACCCCATGTCATCTGTATTTTTGTGCTTCTTGTTGCTGTTTTTACCACTTAAAATGGCTCCAATCACGGTGTTGAAGTACTATTTAGTACTATAGACATATGTTGAAATACTATTTAATTCCTGAACATATGTATGTGCCTTATAAATATATGTTACATAAGCTTCATTCAGACATGAGCTCATGTCATCATGCTGTTGGTCATGCATTCAATGTTAATTAACCAGTGTTATATATTAAATAAGGTATATTTAATAGAAATGTGCATTAAATAAAGCTATATATTGATAGATTGGTGAAAATATTATGATCTGAGGTTCGCAGGAGCTAACTGCATTTCCTCTAGGAGCAGTGGTTCCGCATTTGATAATTCAGTTCTAATGCAACTTTATAGAACATAACTACCATGGATATCAAAAGTTAACTATACTTACTTCACCCAGAAGATACTGTTAGAAGCGTCTCAGTACTGGAACTCAGTACATAGTCCATAAAAATATGTTCAATAATAATGGACACAGTTTTAAACATAGTATCATGAAAAAGTCTTTTATTTTCTGACATGTCACATTAACTAATTCACTAATTTGTGGCATAGGCCAGGTGTGTGACTCGTGTCTGTAATCCCAGTGCTTGGGAGGCTGAGAGAGGAGGATTGTAGGTTTAAGATCAAAATGTGGTAACTTAGGGAGACCCTGTTTCAACATAAAACAATAAAAAGAAAGGCTGGGTTGTAGCCCAGTGATAGAGTGTCCCCAGGTTCAATCTCCGTATAACTGACAAAACAAAAGAAAATAAAACAAGAACTGGTGTGTGTTAGCTATGTCTTCATCCAGGGGGCCACTGAATGCTAGCCATGGTTAGTGTCTTACTCATTCAGGCTGCTTTCAGAAACCATCATAGACTGTACTGGATAGTTTAAAAACCAGAAATACTTATTCTTCATAGTAAGGCTGGGAAGTCCATGTTTGAGGCACAGGCAGATTTGGCACCTGGTAGGAGTTCTCTTCCCCATAGGTGCCTGTTTCTCACTGTAACTTCACATGGCAGAAAGGGAGGGGGACCTATCTCAGTCTCTTTTATAAGGACACTAGTCACATTTGTAAGGGCTCTGTCCTTCTGGCCAAGTCATCGTCTAAGGACCCCACTCCCTGATGACACTCCCTTGGGATTTAATGTTTCAGCATTTAGGGGAACATAAGCATCAGTCTCCTGCACCAAGGATGACATGAAATTCCTTTGTCCCCTTATTGAGAAACTCCTTTTAGGTCTGTACATTCATAATATACATTGAATATGGCCATTTTAACTGTCACAGGAAGTAAACCCCTCAATCTTAAGCATTTCCTGACCTTGGAGGGGGAAGTACATATAAATTTCCCTATGTAGTAACCTGGCAGAATGGAAAAAGAGCTTGGTTAATGTGGCAGAAACTGATCATCTGTTCACCAAAGCTGTCAACTGTTTCTTCCTCCTGAGTACACAGCTAGGTGACATCCCCCAGCCTTTCGTACCATTAGATTGAGTTGTACCACTATAACGTGAATGGAAAAGATATATGTCACTTCTGGGCCTGGTCTGTAGACATCTATCACATTCTTGTTTTTTACATTGGCTTGATGTAGACAGGGACAGTGACTTTGAAAGCTATGATAAAGCTTGTGTACTGTATTCATGCTTGAGGAAACTGTCCACCAACGAGGAGCACCTGCTTTAGACTTTATCTGAATGATAAACATCAATCATACCTTAATTATTATACATTTTGGTTTTGTTGCAACAACCAACATTTTTTTTAAACTCATGCATCCAGGATTCAGAGGACTTGGATTTTGATCTGGCTTCTATCACCCAATGATAATGTGGTTTGAACTCAAATGAGGTATTTAATTTTGCCTTATCTTAGCATCCTCATCTGCACAATGACACTAATGATGCTCTTTCAACCTATCATACGAGCTCACAAGAGAGTCTTAATAACATAATGGATCTGAGAGGACACAGCAAGGCATGGCACAGGATATGAGTGCAAGGCACTATAAAATAATTTGGGATGCCCAAGTCTCTCAAGTGACCAGTAAATTGAATTGATATGTCCACTCAGTGAAAAACAGATCTTTCTTCTTCTACATATGAATGATTTCCTGCTCAGCTTCTGAAATTTTAATTAGTATAGATGGAACATCATGATGATCCAAAGAGAGAGATAGCACATGGTTCCATACAGCCCTGTCTTTCAACCACAGTATGGAGATACTCCCCTGAGCATGATTGTTCAAAGTGAAAGCACTGAATTAAAAATAAAGGTCAATAATGATTGAGTCTATAACTTCACCCAGGCCTACATCACATTAATCTCACTATGAGTGGTAGACATAGGAATGAAAAACACACCAAAGGTGATGCGACCACTCCCCACTTTTCCATTTCTTCTACTGTTTACACATATAAATAATTTCATATATAAGGTTAAAATATGCATTCTAACTTAAATTCCAGAAATATTGATTTAATTTTTTGTGAGATGTATAAAAATTTTCATATAAAATAATCAGATTTAAAACCAACACTTAAAAATTACCCAGGAGAAAAAGACATGTAATTTTCTTACAAACTAATGTGTACCTGACAAGCCACATTGCATGTTTCCAAATTCTGCTTACCACACTGGAATCCTCATTCCCCACCTATTGCCTCAGGACAAAACCAGCACCAGGGTATTCTTGTCTCCTAAGAACATTCCTGCCTTAGAATCCCAGCTGAAAGTCTGGGTGTGGTGGCACACACCTGTAATCCCAGTACTTGGGAGGCTGAGACAGGAGGAAGATTGTAGGTTCAAGACCAGCCTCAGCAATTCAGCCATATGCTCAGCAACTTAGACAGACCCTGTTTCAAAATAAAAATAAAAAGGGCTTGGGCTGGATCAGAAGTAGAGTGTCCATTTTCAATTTCCAGTATGGAAAAAAAGGAAAAAGAAAAAGAAAAGAAAATCTGGTTGTACTCCATCACTGGCTGGAAGCAGCCCATAGGAGGTCCAGCCTCAGTGGAAATGCAACCATGAGGGTCAGAGCTCAGGAGCTTGGGCCCCCAGTCACTACGCTTCCTGTGACTGGAGGTCTGTGAAGCCCTTTCTCATGGCTGTCACATGCCTCAGAGCTTGTGCATTTTAGATGCCTAGTCAAGCAATAGCCCAGATTTTAGTCAGGTGTGGTGGCACACACCTGTATTCCCAGATACTCAGGAGGCAGAGATAGAAGGATCTCAATTTCAAGGGCAGCCTGGGAAACTTGATGAGACCTTTTTTTAAAATATTTCTTTTTTAATTGGGCATGGTGGGGCACTCCTGTAATATCAGTACTTGGGAGGATCACAGGTTCAAGGCTAGTATCAGCAACATAGCGAGGCCCTCAGTAACTTAGTGAGAACTTGTTTCAAATTTAAAAAAAAATAAAATAGGGCTGAAGGTGTAGCTTAGAAGTGAAAATCCCTGGATTCCATCACCAGTACCAAAATTTTACATGTATATATGGCTAGAGATGTAGATCATTTTCCTAGCATGCATGACACCCTGGGTTCAATCCCTGGCACTACAAAAAAAAATGATAGCAAGGCCAGGCGTGGTGGCGCACGCTTGTAATCCCAGTACTTTGGGAGGCAGAGACCGGAGGATCCTGGTTCGCGGCCAGCCTCAGCTCTCTCTCTCTCTCTCTCTCTCTCTCTCTCCCTGTCTCTCTTTCTCTCTACTTAGTGAGGCCCTCCGCAACTTCGTGAGACCCGGTCTCAAAATAAAGTATAAAAAATAGGGCCGGGGGCATAGTACGGAGGTAGAACGCCCCTGCGTTCAATCCCCGGTACCGCAAAAAAAAAAAAGAAATGATGGCAATTTTCAAATTGGTGTAAAATAAAATGATTAGAGTAGGATTTGGGAAGATGCCATAAGCATCTAATTTTTGTTAGTAAAGAGGAGAAAATGTTGCCTATTATAAATGCCAAACAAAGGGTTTTTAATAGAAAAAAAATATATATACACATAGTGTATAGAATATATATATAGTTTATATAATCTGTATATATATACACATAGTTGATAAATAGCTCCCCATAAAAAACATTTTTACCTTCTAAAATCCTGCTCTGGATCAAGTTTCCCTAGTATTTATAGCATCAATTTGACCAGGGAGAGGCAAGCTTTTCCTGTAAAGGACAAAAGTATAACTACTATAAGCTTGGAGGGACAAACTGTATTTATCACAACTATTCAACTCTGCCTTCCAGTGTGAAAGCAAGCATAGATAATATGTAGATGGTGAGGCATGGCTGTGTTCCAAAAGCTTTATTTACAAAAGCAGGTGACAGATTGGATTTAGCTCTCAGGCTATACTTTGTAGTTCTCTGATTACTACCGACATCAGTAGATATTTCAAGCAATCACATACATGCTGTGATGGTTAGTCTGGATTGTCAACTTGACTGGATCATGAAACACCTAAGATTATGTGACTTTGGGTGTGGTGATGAGATGACTGGTTTATGTAACGGCAGATTGAAGTGGAAGTCCTGCCCTGATTGTAGGCAGCACTGTTCTGATAGGCGCAGGACCTGGATAAAAGAAGGAGAAAGCCATGTGAAAGCATGTGTGATTCATCCTGAAGAAAGCGCATTTGCTCTCGCCTGAGATATCAGCCTTCAGCTCTTCAAACTGTATTTTCACCATCATTTCTCCGGAGAGGTTCCTGGCCTTTCCATCTTGGACTGGGATTGAATTAGTGGTCACTCTGATTCTGAGACCCCAGCTCTTGGACCACTCGACCAGCTGCGGGTTCCTCTGGCTCTCCTTGTGCAGTCGGAAACTTGGGTCTACACTGCTTTGGACTGTAAGCTGATTTAATAAATCCCCTTTTCCCATATACGTGTGCTGTGAATTCTGTTACTCTAGTGAACCCTGACCAATATGCATGCCCATAGTCAGTTACCTCAGACCATTTTGAAATTCAAGGCATCATGGTAGATTAGGAATTTCATATTTAAAGAATTGTGAATGATAAAACTCTATAGCTAGCCAAGGTCTAGAACCTAGAGTATTATTATGTTGGATCCCAAGGAATTTGAATTTTATCCATAGGAAGTCATTAGTCATTTCTCATGTGTAGTCATTAGTCCATAAGGGAACAAACAAATAAGAAATTGTGAAGCAACCAAGTTAACAAAATATGAAGGCCTAATTCAAAAGGGGGGTTACTGTGGAAATTATGATGAACAAGCATATTAGAAATGTACTAAGGGTATAAAATCCCCAGCAGGAAGTGAATCTGGATGTATACAATAAGCAAGGGAAAGAATCCAAGAAGGAAAGAGAACTTTGTTATACTTGATCCTTTGGGGGAATGTTGGTGTCCTTAACTAAAACAAAAAGCATGAATAACATACCTATTTTATAGGGGAAAGTTATGAGCTCCTCTTTGGAGACATTTAGTTTGAACCACCTGTGTGATGTTGTAATGGAAATGTCTAGTGGGATCTTGTTTATTTGGCTTCTGAGCTCAGGAGAGAGGGTCACTGGTTGAAGAATAGTGGACTGAGTAACACCAGTACCTGAGGGGGGAAGGGAAGATGAGGATTGGGGAAGGCTTGAATTTCTGATCTTTCTCATTACTTTTTTCATCTTTCCTTTGAAGACTGAGATTTTCCAGGGTTCTATTATTGCACTTTTTGTTTGTTTTTGTTTTGTGGGCGGGGAGTGGAGGGAAACACACTATAGCACATGATGTACATACACAAACCTATAAGACTCAATCACTATCTGGAGCATGAAAGGGAGGGAAGGGGGAGGGAATAGGGTGGGATTGGAGGGAGGGCTAAATGTGCAATGTGTATACCTGACATATATCAAAATGTATAATTATAATTTACAATGCACCAATAAATGAACATAAAAAGTTAAAAAAAAGTCATGTCTTGTCACTTTAAATGTTTTTCTCTGGGATATTTTATCCATTTATACCTTTGACTCCAAGTTTATAAAACTTTTGACATTGTTTATTTTCTCAAATTCTAACATAGTGCCAATGGATTATAAATAGGCCCAGCTCCAGACAACATAAACTTAAAATTTATGACATTCATCTTATTATCTTACCTGAACATCATCAGCCTTTGAACTCTGCAGGAAAACTCACACTGTCAACATTTAGCCAGGGTATGTCCTCCCTCCTTTCTCAAGAGCAGTGGACAATCCCAGCAGGTTGTCTCCCCTTAAGTATGTGGCCCTCTCTATTGATATGGTCAATAACTGCATCTCTTGCCCTGCGTGGTTGAACATCTTATCTGGACTCGGTCTCAAGGTCTCCCCACTCCTGCCCGTGCTTGACAGACACTGCTCCAGAGCAATCTCATTGAAATGAATCTAGCTGTTTTGAATATTCAGAACTATTCAGTCCTTGCTACCCATCCTCAACAGCCATGTGTGACACAGGACTTGGCAACATTGCTTTGGAATATTAAAATAATGTTGGTCACCATTGCAAGAAATTTGAATAGTAATTAGGACCAAAGCTGAATAAAACAGACAGAGAGAGAAAGAGAGAGAGAGAGAGAGAGAGGCTTTCACACAGATTTTATCTTGTTAATCTTCCAAATCTCCTTCCTTCAATGTCATTCTCCTTTTAGAATATAACTCCTATATCTATTTGATAGGAGGAAATAAAAGGACTTCGCAGGAGAAGTTGCTATGACAATATCACATTTTCTTGTTCACTCAAATATCTATAACCTAATTCAGTGTTTTATGTTCCAATTACATTTCCTTCCCATATTTTTGTTCAGTAAGGGTTATGTCTGGTACCAATTGGATCATCAGGGAGGAGTCAGAGAAGAGACAACGGGTCAATATAAAGAACATATCTGACCATTTTCTCAAACCATCTTTTTTTTTTTTTTTGCTGTACTGGGGATTGAACCCAGGGGCATTCTACCTCCGAGCTACACCCCCAGCCCTATTTTTTATTCTTTATTTTGAAACAAGGTCTCGCCAAATTGTGGAGGGCCTCACTAAGTAGCTGAGGCTGACCATGAACCCGGATGCTCTGGTCTCAGCATCCCAAGTACTGGGATTACAAGCATGCTCCACCACACCCGGCTTCTTTATTTTTATTTTGAAATAAGGTCTCACTAAATTGTGGAGGATCTTACTATGTAGTTGAGGATGGCTGAGAACTCGGATCCTCCTGTCTCAGCCTCCCAAGTACTAGGATTACAAACATGTGCCACCATGCCTGGCTAAACCATGTTTCTTTAAGGTAACATTTTTCTTCTCCAATTACCCCTCTGCAACGCGGGAGCTCACTATCATCATATTTGAATATTATGTCTTTAATTGAAATAATAATAAAACTAGTAAGACGGATGTGGTGGTATGTGCCTGTAATCCCAGTATTTCGGAGACTTAGACAGGAGGATGGCAGGTTTGAGACCAGCTTCAGCAACTTAGCAAGACCCTGTTTCAAAACAAAGAATAAAATGGGGCTGAGGTGTAGCTCAGAGATAGCATACCCCTGGGCTCAATCCTCATTACTATAAAAACAAACAAACAAACAAACATAAAAACACTAATACTTATATGCTGCTTCAATATGCATGGCATTATTATAAGTGCTAGACATGTATAAACTCACTTAAGCTCCAAAACCAACCAAAGAGATAGCTACTATTACTGTTATTGTTTAGAGATGAGAAAACTGACACATAACACTTGCTCAGGTTCATGCAGTTTAGAAGTATTTGAATATATTTGAACTAGGTATATATCATGCAGTCTGATCTTGGAGTCCACATTCTTCTCCCGTACCCAACACTGCCTCTCTTAAACATGTGCTATGCTGAAAACCACATGATTAACAATATAAGCTTAGATTATTCTTGCTATTCCTTTTTGAATAAAATTCAAATTCATTAGCTTGGGATAAAAATGAAGTCAAATATTCTGCATTCTATTTTGTCTCCAACCTCCCAAGTGTTCTCTTATGTGAGCCTGGGGTACATGCTAGTTCCGGGGTGCTGGAGGAACTCTGCATGATTTGACTCCTAACTTGCTGATAATGGGAATCACAACCAGATATAAGAAATTTGTCAGCATCTGTGTTTTCTATAAAAGATGCAGCAGTACATTTCAGGGTACTGTTGAAATTACATTTTCAGGCTCAACACCCAAGTAGGCACTTTTAAATGAACAGATAAATAAAAATCAAAGAGCATTTTATCTTTTCTAATTTTTTAGAGCCTTAACTTATTAAAATAGGATGTCGCCAGGCATGGTGGTGCAGGCTTGTAATCCCAGTACTTGGGAGACTGAAACAGGAGGATCGCAGGTTTGAGGACAGCCTCAGCAAGTAGTGAGACTCTCAGCAACTTAGCAAGACCCTGTTTCAAAATAAAAATAAAATAGGGCTAGGGATGTAGCTCAGAGGTAGAATGCCCCTGGGTTCAATCCCCAGTACCACACACACACACACACACACACACAAATAGAATGTCCTTGGTTGTGAGATTAATTTGTAAATACTTAAAGAGAATACAACACTTTTGGTGTTTTTGCATGTCATGTGATCCTAATATACAACCACATGTCATTTCAATTATATTTGGAAAATATTGATTAATTAATTAATTAATTAATGTTGTACCTTGTTCCCCACATTGACACACAAAAACACAGGCCTTTTTGATTACATGGAAGGCATCTGGATGCCACATTGTCCTGCCTTTTACAGAGAACACTTAGTGTCACAACTCCCAAGGCTTTCAACACAGGCTGTTTTTAGAGAAAATTTCCTTCATGAATTCCTTCTCTTAGTCACTCCTACACAATTAGTTTCACACCAGAGCAAAAACATTGTGAGGTATTTCATATATGTATTCTTTGAGTCTATGTCCTTCAATTACAAGGTAGCAAAACAGAACAGAAAAACTCATGATGTGAATTGAGCCCTGGTTTATTCCATGCATCCTTTACATCAATGTATTCAATATTTCCTCTTTGTTAAATCTGTCTTCAGGAACCCTGAACTATACAACATACAAGTTATCTTATGGATTTAAAATATAAGTTCTACAAATTTATGGAAAGAAATAGGTAATAGAGCTAATGGAAATCAAAAATAATGTTTTCTTTTTTCTGAAAAAAAAAAAGAGCCTGGGGTTGGACTATAGAGAGCCTCAAATGCCGAACTAGGCAATTTATAAACTATATATATATACCTATATATTATATAGCATATTATATTATATATATACTATGATATGTAATACATATACTATATTATATATTATAGTATATAATATATATCTATATTAAATATATACACACACACCTACCACTGGTCACCAAACTGTTTCAACATCCCTTTTTCATTAAAAAATGGATATGCAATGCTAGGTATGAAGGGGGCATGCCTGCAATCCTAGTATTTGGGAGACTGAAACAGGAAGATCACAGGTTCAAGGATAGCCTCAGCAATGTAGGGAGACTCTCAGCAATCTAGGAAGACCCTGTTTCAAAAACAAAAAATAAAAAAGTGCTAAAATTAAGTGCTGGAGATGTAGCTCTGAGGTTGAATGCCTCTGGGTTTAATCCCTAGCACCACATAAACACACAAATGAATATACTGCCTAGTATATGATATCTATCCATTTATAAATTATATATTCAGGGAACAAACACATTGACTCTTACATATATACCTGCCAAGTCCAAACATACAGGGAACACTTTCCAACTCATTTCATAATCTTGGTACCTGAACTTCTCCAGGAAATTATAAGAAAGGAAAATTCTAAGCAAATCTTTATCAAGAACATAGATGGCACCAGGTGTGGTGGTGCACGCTTGTAATGGGAGTACCTGGGAGGCTGAGACAGGAGGACCTCAGGTTCGCAGCCAGCCTCAGCTACTTAGGCCCTCCACAACTTAGTGAGACCCTATTTCAAAATAAAGAATAAAAAATAGGACTGGGAGTGTAGCTCGGAGGTAGAATGCCCCTGGGTTCAATCCCCAGTACCACACACACACACAAAGTACATAAATGGCAAAAAATCTTAAATAAAATGTAAATGAACTGATTCTAGCACTACATTTTCAAAGATGATCAAATGGAGTTAAATTGAGAAATGTTAAATTTGACTTGATATTAGAAAAAATCAAGTAATGTAATTCACCACATTAAAATCTGTATCTTAAAGCCTATAAATAGAAAAGGAATTTGACACAATTCAACAACCTACTGATGATTAAATACCATTCTAAACTTCTTTTAGCATAGTAGGAATAGAAGAGAAATATATTTTAACCCAAGGAAAGATGAAAATACCCAATAGCTCAAGGTAAAAAAACACAAGGTAAACCTCATATCCAATGGCAAAGTGTTTTGCTTATAATTAAGAACAAAACAAGGGTGCATTATATCCTAACTTATTCAATAAATATGCTAGAGGTCTTGGCTAGTGTTATACAGCAAGAAAAACTGATAGAAATGCACTTATTGCCCTCTCTCTTAGCCAAAAGGCCAAGAAGCAATGGGGTGGGAGCCAAGGGGAAGATCACCAAGTACTCTGTGCATGTATGTCTCTATAACTCTGAACTTCATTATGATATATGATTAGAATTCCCCAATACAATTATATTTTTAAAAAAGAAATGCAATTATTGAAGACATTAAATTGATGTTATTATTGCATGACATAACTGTGTATATAAAATTTAAATGAAATTGCATTAGTTTGAAGAGGCTAAAATATTCTTTTTTTTTCAGTACTGGGGATTTAACCCAGGGGCATTCTACCTCCAAGCTATACCCCCAGCCCTATTTTTTATTCTTTATTTTGAAACAGGGTCTTGCTAAGTTGCAGAGGGCCTCACTAAGTAGCTGAGGCTGGCCGCAAACCCGTGATCCTCCTAGCTCAGCCTCCCAAATACTGGGATTACAAGTGTGCGCCGCCATGCCCAGCAAGGCTAAATTATTCTATGATAGCAAAGAACCACAAAATTCCAGAAGTTTAAAAAAGTAAAAAAAAAAAACAACTCCTTTTTTGTTCATGCTACCGATCCAGCATGGGAGTTCTCCCACAGACCCTAGATGATGGTTGACACATTGATATATGTACTTTCACCATTGTCAAGAGAGTACAAATAAGAGTTAAAATCCATTACTAGCAATTAAATGCTTTCACCCGAAATTGGCAAGTGGCATTTCTACTCGAATTTTATTGGCCAAAGCAAGTCAGGAATATGCCTACCTTCCAAAGGGTGGGAAAGTATAATCTTGTCATATCCCCCCAGATTGAAGACTAGACTATTTGTGAACCATAATGGCAAACATTAGAAGATGCAAATCAAATGTTTATAACAAGTTATAGTGTTCAACAACTGCATCATGCAATGCACCCAAAAAAGAGATTGAACATTCACTAACAGCAAATAGTTAGAAAATGTAATTTTAAAATTCTCATGTAACAGTGTACAAAATGTACTAAGTTCTAGAGATAAATCTAATCAAATATACAAGACTGAAATGGAACATGTGTAATTTTTGTTAAAAGAACTAAAAGAAGATTAAAATGATAGATACAATATGCTCCCAGAATATTCAAAATGCCTATGGATTTGCCATTTAATACCATATCAATCAATCTAAATTGGTCCTTGTTTTTGATTACTTGTTTGTTTTCATAATAATCTAACAAACTCACTCTAAAATACCAAAAAGCAAAGAATAAAGAATCATTTTAAGGAAATCAACCAGGTAGAAGGATGTGTCTTTTCAAATAGAATAATGTATTAATAGAGCATGAATTTAGCACTCAGATGCTATAGAATAAGATCCCCCCAAATCAACCCATACATATATTTATAAAATTGGTAAACTGACATTGAAGATCATTGGGGAATTATGTATTTATTAACAAGTGGTGGTCAAATAATTTGTTATCTAATTGCAAAATAAAGAAATTAAAACATGATGCCTATCTCACAGCTCACGCCCCCATCCAGATCTGGGCCTCCCATTACAGCTCCTCCAACATCTACCATTTATCTTCTCCTGTATCCCTTCTCTCAGCCATAGAATCATAATTATGTTTGGGTAACAGGGTATCCTTTCTCCTGACACTGACAAATCTAGAGTTTTAAAATTCTATTATTTTTCCAAGCACGGTAGCATATGTCTGTAACCTCTACTTGGGAGGCTGAGGCAGGAGGATTGCAGGTTCGAGGCCAGCCTCAGCAACTTAGTGAGACTCTGTTTCAAAATAAAAAATAAAAAAGGGCTGGGGGTATAACTCAGAAGTGGAGCACCACTAAATTCAATCCCAAGTACCCCCTAAAATTCTCTTGTCTCTGCATTTAATTTAAAAAATCTGCTTAGTAAAAATAAGAACGAAATAAGAAAAATAAGAATGAATGAACAATATTCATTCTTCTCTGGACTGGTTTTAACATCTATTCTTAAATGCAAGAAGAAAATCACCTAGTAGCCTGCATCTATGGTGCAGGGAAGGCAACAAGATTTTTAAAATCTTAGGAATGAAAAGATGTTGGCTATTATATACACAGAAGAAACTGGAGACATAAGCTCATTTTGGAGAATTATTATTATTTATATTTATGAGAGATGTGGTACACGCCTGGAAGTGAGGACAGGGAAAACAAGCAAGAATGTGTGTGTGTGTGTGTGTGTGTGTGTGTGTGTGTGTGTGTGTGTGTGTGTGTATGCACACACACACACACACACATTATAGAACAAAGGGCAGTGATGTAATATAGGTGGAACTGGCAAAAGGGAAAGACACCAAGATTTTGAATATTAGTTGCTGGTATACTCATCCCATTAATGATTGAATTGAGGTCAATGGTAGTTCTTGTGTGTGTGTGTGGGAGGGGGTACTGGGGATTGAACCTCTGAGCTAAACCCCCAGCCCTATTTTCTTTTTTCTTTTTCTTTTTTTTTTGCGGTACCGGGGATTGAATCCAGGGGCATTCTATCTCCAGGCTACACCCCCAGCCCCATTTTTTATTCTTTATTTTGAAACAGGGTCTCATTAAGTTGCAGAGGGCCTCACTAAGAGCTGAGGCTAGCCACGAACCGGATCCTCCTGTCTCAGCCTCCCAAGTACTGGGATTACAAGTGTGCATCACCACTGTTATGCCCAGTCCAGGGTCGAAAGGAATAAGAGGAGTCTGACTGGATTTGGAGGGTTGATTTATTCAGCCACGGTTAAAACAGGCTAGCCAGGCTAGGGACGCAGTCCAACGCAAAGTTAGGAGCTGCGACCCCGAACTAGTTTCACACAGAGTTTTTAAAGGCAAAAACCACACGCAGGTGGTCGGGTGGTCGGGGATGGGGGAAGCTCATTGCCTCAGTTACATCCAATGGAGTGCTGATAAAACCACTAGTCTGAGGTAAGCAGGAGTTGTGTTATTTTTTGATTGGCTCAAGCTAGGAAGGTACATTATGTCTGGAACATGGCCCAACTTCCAGTTAGGAAGGTCATGGCCCAATGCTTCCAGGATGTTGGGGTTAGGTAAGCAGGATGCTAGTTCATGCTTCAGGGGTTGTGCTATGTGCTCTTTTCCCTGATTGGTTGTTCTGGGCCTGAGGGGAATTCCAGATCAGGTAGAACATTGAGTCACTCTTGTTAGGGCTCTCTAGGGCCCTACACCATGCCCAGCTTTTATTTTTCATTTTGGAACAGGTTCTCACTAAGTTTCAGACAGGTAAATGGAAGGACCTGGAGAGCATTATGTTAAGTGAGATTAGCCAGTCACAGAAAGTGAAGGGTCATATGTTTTCTCTCATGTGTGGAAGGTAGGGGGCAATCAGGAAACAAGAGCGACTTTAGATAAAGGAGGAAAACCTACAGTCAATCGATGGAGGGGATTTAGGGGAGCGGGGAGGGAGAATTAATGAAATAAACACCCATTGATGTTATGTCCATATATGAGGTTATTAATGCCAATCTCAATATCATGTATGGGGAAGGGGAGGGAGTATGGAGGGAGCTGAGGGAAAGCCCACCAAGTGCTGTGTGCATGTATGTATCATTCTGAACTACATTATGATGTGAGACTACAATGCACCAAGGAAAGTTTATTAAAAAAAGAAAGGTAATTATAAATACCTTCTTAGGGGCTTAGATATGGATATAGGTTTGTATTATGCTATTTTATGTGCAGATTTATACTTATATGAGTATAAATTGTAACTGGAGTCACTTAGAAAACACCCACAGCAAAACCAAAAGTAAACTGTGTACTGCTTTTCACTAGCCAGGGCAGTATATTTCAGTGAATGCATTTTACCTTTATGATAATTATCAAAACTTATATTTTGCAGATAAGGCCCTGTAGCAATTTACTTGGTCTACTTTGCATAACTATGATTATTTGCTTCCTTTCCTAGTACAGCATAAACGTTGTCATTATGCAATTGATCTGGTTCCCTGGTAGCTGGTTCAAAACATTGGGTCTGTATCCAAGGTATTGTTACAGAATGTGAGTCACCCAATAATAATAAAAATGTGCCTTTTCTCCATTTTCTTTGATTTTGTTTTTCCTGCTCTCTAGCTTCAGTAGCCTAACATTCCTTTAGCTAGACTTCAGTTAATTAAAAAGCCTGTAGCAGAGTACTCAATGTGCCTGCAAGGAAACCTCAAGCAGTGCAGATGGCCCCACCTCTGTACTCAGAAGCAAGACAGTAGTTCTCTGAAACAGCTGTGGGCTGGAAGGCTCTGAGTGGGCTCTGCCTTCTGGCATGCACATAAGAAAACTATCTGACTCAAACCAACCAATGCTATGGTAAATAGCTTTTCAGCAAGAAGAGTGTTCAAAATGTACTCTCTGCAGCCATAATTTTTGCTGAAGTTGTGTGCTATCTGGAATGATGTATATGCACATATTGCCTAAAGGTTGTGGCTGCATGAATGTGGTTATGGAGGAAAAAAAGTTAGAGGAAGATATGCAGTGGTACCACAGATGTTTCCTAAGAGCTCCCATTTGATCTCCATAAAGAAACCCTAAGGTGTGGGGTTAATTGCATCTTTTCTCATTTTCCTTCCAGTTGCTCATATTCAAGAATTTGGGAAGATTTTAGCATCTTACAGCTTAATTGAAACCAGCCCTTACCTTACCATATTGTATAAGCAATAAATATTGATTGAGTATAAGTGCATTCCGATGTATTCCCCTGCCCTTGATTCCAAATACACAGAACCGAATTATTAAAGGGCACAGAGCTCAATCCCCTCTTTATGAGCAGGGGAAACTTGCTGTAAAAGCAAACTGAAAATCAATGGCCCCATATTCCCAATGGTCTGTTACAGGAAAAGTGGTCTCGATTCAAAATTAAGGGATGCATATCAGTTTGAAGTAAAATCTCCATTAATCAGTGACTGGATTGTCTGTTTGGATATTGCTTTTAAATTAGTGATAAATTATACTACAGCCAGAAGAGATTGTTCTTAGCATGATTTCATCACTCTATAGGCAACTCACCACTCTACATATCAGGAAATGAAGAAAATCAGCACATTAACAAAGAATGTGATGAGATGGTTTCATCTCTCAAGTACAGGGACCAATAACCATTCTCAGACAATTACCCCCCAGGCTTCTCCTTAATACTCTAATTGACTGGATGTTTATTATCTGAGTTATTACACATTGGAAGAAAGGGAGAATTCTTTGGAACCTAAGGTTGTACCAATGTGGAGCTCTTGTCTTTAAGCATGGGTTAAATATACTTTGTTTAATAAATAATTAAGAAATGGATAAAAATAAAATTAATTTTTTATTTCACAGAACTGAATATATTCATATCTACAAGAGAAAGATCTTTTACTAACAGGGCTTACTATACTTAATTTAGAAACCAACAGTGTAGTTATAGTATTTATCTATCGCCATAATGAAAAAAAAAACCATCAGCTTTTGTCCCTAATTACAATCATGTTGTTTTTTATTCAAGAACCAAAGCCAGATTTTTGTTTTTTAAATGCCTTATTTTAATGCTTAAATTAACAATGCATTGAAATAAAAGTTACTGTGTCAAGATTCATGGTGGAAATGCAATCCGGATTTATATAACAAATGAGCAAAAACACATTATCATTACAGTTGTTAGTAGAAAATACTTTGCTAAAGACCTTATTCTTATCTCATTTATGATCTGTATTACAACTTTGCTTTTAAGAGATTTAAATATGAGGTGAAAAATCCATGAGCCATTCTAGATATGAGCGAATTAAGTAACTATTGTCCAGGAAATGGCCTTTACACATGGCTATGAAGAAACTACCCAGCAAAAGCTACTATGAAAGTAATCATTTATCTCAAATATAATAAAATTTTTCTTACCAAGAAGATTTCACTATAGTTCTTTTTTTATTTCGAGTGAACAATTTAAAAAAGATGTTACACAAAATTCCACTGGTAAATCTCTGGTAGGTTCTTAAGTAATGTTAAATAAAAAATTATGGGAGCTGATAATTTCAGATTGGGCTCCTGTCCTAAGCCCCAGCAGATCAGACCAACTAACATGGATTCACTCAGGTTAAATGCCACACAGTCAAGAATAATGTTAAGGAAGGAGATAGATCCCCAAATAGACCAGTTCTCCCTGAAAATAGGAGATTCCAGTCTACCTGAGTTAATGTCATAAGGAAGTCCCATCTCCTTTAACTTTCACAATATAATGATGATGATGATGATGATGATGATGATGATGGTAACGTGCTGTAACCTGATATTAACCAATCACCTTTTTTCCATTAAAGTTTCTTTCTTCTAACTACAAAAAACTGCTGTCCTGCAATTATCCAGTGGGAGCTGTCATTCAATTTTGTAGAACAGATGCTGGACTGATCTATAAATCAAAAGTGAAGGCCAATTCTGTCTACAAATAAATTTGTTGCAATTTTGTCTTTTGATAGTAATACTTTTCTTCATGTTTTATTTTACCATTTGGAGCAGATTTTCTCAATGGAAATTATGAGGTTCTATAGCCTGATAAGGAAAATATACTTATTTTCTTTCTAGATAAAAAGTAGGCTCCTTGACTAGAGGTATTTCCAACCAATTATTAGATCAGTATGCCAGGGCTAGAGATTTTTGGTCCAGCTCATCAATAATTTGGCCATAACTAATTTAGATTTCAAGGAATAAAAGCAGAATGTTCAATCTTAAGAGATGATATACTCATGAATAAATTTCATTTTCAAATACTAAAAGTTATTACTGAAATATAAAGCCAAATTCACACATTAGGACCAGGTGAGTGATTATCTGTGTTTCATACCAACTGTAAGAATGCTGATACCATGGCTATGCCTTGCCAGTCAGAAGGAGGGGCCCCTAAAACCTGGGGATGCTCTGACAGATATAATTTGCTCACAAGTGTACTTCTCAATGCTCACTTTTGGAGGATAAGAGTACCAGGAGCTGACCAGGAGACAAGGTGCAATAGAACAGTAGAGCCCTGATAAGGCTTCTGCACCTGGTGAGAAGTCAACTTGCTTTATGACTCTACATAAAAAATAAAGCAGAGATACTTATCAGAAGAAGGAGGTGCTTCCAATATAATTTCCAAATTGGCTTACACTAAGCAAATCAATGACATTAAAAAGGCACGAATCCTTAATCTTTGCCTCAGGTCCTCTTGTGAACCCCTTAAAACTGCGTGCACAAGTGTGTGTGTGTATGTGTGTGTGTGTGTGTGTGTGTGTGTGTGTGCGTGCGTGTGTGTGTGTCTGGAGAAAGTACACAACTTTGATTAGTTTCCCAAAAAACTGACAACACCCTTACCACCAATACCTCTGGTCTAAACTGGGTCATTGGTCCAAATAGTGTACACTCAGCTTTTGAGTCACCATGATGCACTGCATTATGACATTTCAGTCAGTAACCGACTGCATACATTTGTGTACATGAAAGTACGTGCATGTATGCTTCATGCATACATGAAGGTACATTGCATATATGAAGGTGGCCCCGTGAGATTACATTGCCTAGAGATGCCACAGCCATCTTAGTTTATGTAAATACACTCTCTGGTATTCACACAAAGACAAAATCACCGAAGGACACATTTCTCAGAATGCATCTCCACTGTTAAGTCATGCATGACTGTAAATGGGGAGAGCCTGGCTGGTGTCAAATAGAACTTGCTTAACTACCCTGGCTAATGCTTGTTAGTGCTAGACAACTGTGCTAATCAGTTTAGCTCAAAATCTCCAGTTCAGGAGTCACTAGCAAGTAGAGTTTCTTTATATTTCAAAAAAGGATGTGTCCTTCCTCAAGGCTGAGGAAACCCACAGGGAGCACAGAATGGAACGCAGCCCCATATCATTTTGGCCAGGACACAACCTACATACTCCTTATTAATGACACAGAAATAACTTATGCAAAAGACTTTCACTTATTGTATGTTGAGCTCAGTCCTAATCACTGAAGAGGTGTCTGTTGGTAAATTAAACAAAAAATTCTAGTCTCTTGGAGTTCATATGTGGGTGGTGGTCTTGGGGGATATAGTGGTAGAGACATAGTAATTAATGGAAGATGATATTTAAAGATATTTATAGGATGTCTTGAAATTGAGAAAGACAGAGAAAAAATAATGAGAGAGATACTCTATCATTTATTAGCATTCTCTTTGGCTTATAATAGGGACTTAGATTGGGTATTTTATTTTGAAATTGCAATAGGAACATTAATGGGGAACAGAGTGTTTCAATACTAAGAAGTTCAAAGTGTTCTCATATGCCACTACACTGTAAGTGGTTTTCAAATCATTAAAAAGGAGCACGGCTTTAAATCAGCCTAAAAACAATTCAGAATGACAATTTTTGCTCTTCATGCTTGCTTCAATGTCCCCAAGGAAAGATCTGAGGGTCTAGAGCTAGCTAACCCCACCCTACAAAAAAGGAGTTCTAAGTCTGTATACAGAAAGGAGGAAGATATTTGGATTCTAACAAGTCTTCTCCCTTTGTCCCACTGATAGCACACGCCTCTAGTAGACAAAGGCTTAATATGTTTTGAGATAAGCAATCTCTCATGACAAAACGTTTGTCTCCCTGGTTAGTCAAGGAGATATTTAATAGATCTGTCAATCATTTGGGGAAGAAAACATAAGAAAAGAAAATACATGAAAGAACTGATGTTCATTTTCCCCCAAAACCATGATTTTCTTTTCCAGACTATGAAATTCTAGCCCATTGTATACAACAGATTTGCCTGTTAGCAACCTGACAGGCCAAGGTGGATACACATTTCTTATTTTTCACAACACAAAGTAGATGAGATTAGCATGACTTCTATTTTCAATTCTAGAAGGGCTAGGGGGGAAAAAACCTTCCTGGATACTTACACAGGATTAATAAATTCACAAATTTTATCATATTGCTTAACCACAGTTGGATAAGGAGAAGGAGAAACAGGTCAGTTTGTGTTGGTTTTCTATGTTGGAACCCTGGGCATACCCTCAACACTTCCTGGGAAGGAAGGGATCATTATAGAACTTACCATAGCTCATTGAAGAAGGAGATATTGTGTTCTCAAAATGAGGCTTTATTACTGTATCCATTTGATGTCCAAATCCCAGAGCAACAATAAAATTATGATTATGGATGTGTGTGGGTCATTCTACTGACCTTCTGACTTCCCAGAAGGCCTGACTGTGTCTTTCCCTGCATACTAATAAAACCCTTATTCCCATCTACCACTGCAGATATATCTTGTTCAGTCCAGAAATTTTTATTTGTGTTATAACCATTATTATTGTGTCATATTTTTACAATCTCTTAAAACCTAGGCTGTCACAAACGCTTCCCTGGGGATTTATTCAATTAAACTATTCACTGATAACCTATTATGTGCAAGACACTATGGGGGATAGAGAAATGAACAAATGATGTCTCTGTTCTAGAAAAGTATATAGCCTTCTCTTTTTGATCAAAGTTTTAGAATTTTGCCAAAATTTTCATTTCCTATAGTCCAAAAGAGGTGAAGGGGAATCTCATATTAGCCTTATTAAAAATAGTAAAGCACATGAATTCAATTTTATTTTTTTTAAGTAGTATTTCATTGAATTTTACATTTGTGAATCAGAAGACTAGTTCAATATTTAGACAAACCCCCATTATTTTGCTATGCCATACATTATTTTGCTATGCCATATCTAATAATAATCTTGGGAGTTTTAATTTTTTTAACCAGAAGTGTGAGCCATATACAAAATTAAAATGTCCATTTGCAGGCCGGGCGTGGTGGCCCATGCTTGCAATCCCAGTACTTTGGGAGGTGGAGACCGGAGGATACGGGTTCGCGGCCAGCCTCAGCTCTCTCTCTCTCTCTCTCTCT
>PVJS01012034.1:13633-44676 GCA_004027185.1 Glis glis | reverse complement strand
AAAAAAAAAAAAAAAAAAAAAAAATCTATTCAGTTTAATTGTCCATTTTTTATTGGATTATTTGTTTTTTTAGTGTTAACTTTTTTGAGTTCTTTAAATATTCTAGATATTAGTCCTCTGTCAGAGGAGGAGCTGGCAAAGATTTTTTTTCCCATTTTGTCAGTTTTCTATGCTTTTTGTTTCTTTGCTGCGCATAAGCTTTTTAATTTGGTGCCATCCCATTTACTGATTTTCATTTTTCTTTCCTGAGCTTTCTAGGTCTTATTGAGGAAGTCTCTACTAGTGCCTATGTGTTGCAGAGTTGGTTCTGAGTTTTCCTCTAGAAATTGCAAAGTTTCTTGTCTAATTTCTAGGTCTTAGATCTATTTTGAGTTGACTTTTGTGCAGGATGAAAGATAGGGATTTACTTTTATCGTTCTATGGATATCCAGTTTTCTTAGCACCGTTTGTTGAAAAGGCTGTCTTTTCTCTAATGTATATAGTTTTCTCTGTATGTTCTGTTCTATTCCATTGGTCTCTAAGTCCTTTTTAATGCCAGTACCATGTTGTTTTTAAACTATAATATAATTTTCTGTTTTTGTTAACATAGTATGATTTGAAATCAGGTGTTGTGATGCCTCCAGCATGGCTCCTATTGCTCAGGAAATCCTTGGCTATTCTGAGACTTTTCTTCTTCCATATGAATTTTGGGATCCTCTCCATGCCACATCATAGTCAAAATGACAAGCATTGAGGCCAAGAATAGAATCTTAAAAACATCAAGAGAAAAAGGTCAAGTCACACTCAGAGATAAGCCATTAAGAATTACTCCAGGTTTCTCAACCCAAACTCTAAAAGTCTGGAAGTCTTGGAACACATCATTCAAAGTCCTGAAGGAAAATAACTTCCAACCAAGATTTCTATGTTCAGCAAAGCTATCCTTCAAAATTGATGAAGAAATAAAAATCTTCCAAGATAAGCATAAACTAAAATAATTCATGACTACTAAATTAGCTCTATAGAAAACACTTGAAGAAAAAAATAGAATAAATAAAATTAAATTTCAGAGTCAGAGAAGGGCTGAACCCCATTAAAAGTGGTATTAAGTAAAGGAGAATTAAAACTGGATCAAACAGTAGATATATATCAAAATAAGAAATAACAAACACCTATTTACAATAACATCAAATATGAATGGTTTCAAATCTCCAATTAAAAGACATAGACTGGCAAAGTGGCATAAAAAACAAAATCCAACTATGTGTTGTTTACAAGAGATTCAACTTATAGGCCAAGTTATTCATAGGCTAAAGGTAAAAAGATGAAAAAAGATTTTCCATAAAAATGAAGACAGCAAAAAGAGTATTTAATCTCATATCCAACAAAGCAGATTTCAAGGAAAAACTTATTAGAAGACACAAATAGGATCACTTCATATTGGTAAAGGTAAACAATCCAACAAAAGATAGTAAACATTTATGCCCCAAATGTTGCCACATCTTACATAAAACAAACACTACTTGACATTAAGATTTAGAAAGACCCCAAAACAATAATACTGGGAGACTTCAAACACTTCTGTCAACAATAGATAGATCATCCAGAGAAAAAAATCAGTAAATTCTTCAGACCTAAAGATTATATAAGACAATTGGACCTAACAGATATCTACAGAATATTTCATCCAGCAACAGCTGAATTCATGTCTCAGTTGCTCATGGATCCTTCTCCAAAGCAGTCTACATTCTAAACTGTAAAATACGTATTAGCAATTTAAAAAATTATATAATTCCTTATATCTTTTTATATCATAATGGATTGAAACTATAAATCAACATCAAGAAGAACCATAGGAATTACATGGAGATTGAATAATATATTTGAATAAAGATTGGATCATATAAGAAAGGAGAAGAAAAATTAAAAAATTCCTAGAATCAAATGAAAATAGAGATACAACTTACTACAATCTCTGGGACACTGAAAGCATTTTTAAGAGTAAACTTTATAACACTGAGTACCCAAATTCAAAACAAAACAAAAACAACAAAACAGGATGAATCTGAATAAATAGGCTAATGATGAATCTCAGGGCGCTAGAAAATCAAGACCTGAACTCTGGGGCAGCAGGGAACACTCCTGATACTGAATAGACCTGAAGTTTGGCACTACAGAAGTCCTTGTGATACTGGGCATGCTTTGAGCCTGGGTCAACAGAGGTCAGCCTTCTTGGTGTGGTTGTGGAGCATTGGTCTTCATGCACTAGCCTACCATTAGAATTTCCTGTGACAGGCTTGGAGATGCGGTCCTCAGTGATATTCGGTGCTCACTTCAATTTCTTTCCTCTCATAGAGCTTGTTTTTTTCTGTGCTGCACTGTGGGCTTGAGGGAGGGTTGACATGGATATGGTTACACTGTCCTTCCTACCCTCTTCAATGCATCTTATTTTTGTGTTCTACTTAGGTGCTATAATCTCTCAGCTGGATTTACAAGCTATTGTGAAGGTTGTCATGTGTAGATGACTGTTCAGCTTGTTTCTGTGAGAGGGTGAGAACTGGAAAGTCCTATTCCACCTTCCTGCTGATGCTACTCTCTCCTGCTGCCTATTATTTCTACTTCCTATTATTATTTTATCTAACCCTGTGTTTCTTTCCTTTTTCCTGCTTTTCTTCAGCTTACTCTTTCAGCATCTTAAGTTTGGAAGTTACCTTATTAACTTTGAATTTTTTATTGTAAAAATTTAGAACTACAAATTTTTCTAAGTCCTGTTTTATATAAATTCTATGATGAATATTTATTTTCATTCATCTCAAAGGATTTTATAATTTATTTTGTGATAGCTTCTGTCCTAATTGTTATTTAGTATTATTATTTAATTTCCACATATTTATGATTTTCCTAATTTTTTCTTTGTATTGATTTCTTACTTCATCCCACTGTGATCAGAATACATATTTGTATGTTTTCAATTATTTGAAATTTTTGAGACTTAGTTTATGGATACCAATAATAATTTTAGTATTATTCCTTACCTGTATCCACTTACTAGATTTTAACCAAAGAAGGCAAGGATTTTTTTTTTCAGTACTGGGGATTAAACCCAGGGGCATACCTCCTAGCTACACCCCCAGCCCTATTTTTTTTTCTTTATTTTGAAACAGGATCTCACTAAGTTGCGAAGGGCCTCACTAGTAACTGAGGCTGGCTGCAAATCCAGATTCTCCAGTCTCAACCTCTCAAGTACTGGGATTACAAGGGTGCGCCACCATGCCTGGCAGGAGGCAAGGATTTTAACTAATTTGTTCATTCTCATTTTTCTGAGAGTGTTGCTACGCTTGGCGCATAGTGAGTGCTATATAAATATTTGTTGACTAGAGTAATAAAAGATGAAATATATTATTAAATCAAGTAGGGTATATGTTATAGTTAGATAAAGAATGGCCCCTTGAAGAGCTTGGAGTTGATATAATTGAGTCATGAGGGTTGTAATCCCAGCAATGGATAAATCCATTGTAATAGATTTATCTGGGTGGTGGCCTAGGCTGGTAGGGTGTGGCTGGAAAAGGTAAATCACTGGGGGTGTGGTCTTGGGCATTTTATGTGGCTCCTCCTCCCCTCACACTCTCTCTCTTGCTTCTGGCTTCCATGATGTGAGGAGCAAAACCTTGTGCTCTCACTCTCTCTGCTTCCTGCCACCATGCCCTAAGATCCATAGTCCCCAGCCTCACATGGATTTAACTCCAGTATATCCAAGGAAAATCGTGAGCAAATAAGTCTTCCTTCCTCTGAGTTATGTGGCCAATCTTTTAGATTATGACTGTGAAAATGCTGACGAATACAGAAAACAGTACCAGAGCAGTGGGGTCATGGCTATATCTAAGTTTGTCCATATGTTTTGCAAGTCTTTGGAACTGTTTTATGAGAGAAAATTGGAAGGGCCAAAATGTGACTGGAAAGGCAGACAGTAGAGACTGTGCTTTGGAGATTTTGGAGGGCAAAAAGGACTCTCTAGGAAAATGAAGTAGAGGCCATATGTGTTACACTTTGGCAAAGAGTGTATCAGCATTTTTCCCATGTCCTGAAACTTTGTGTGAGGCTGAATTTAATGATGGACTGATTAATAAACCGGCAGAGGAAATCTCAAAACAGCAAAAAATCAAACCTGCATTATGGATATTGATGTCTATGTTCAGTGAATTGTACACCAAATTTCTGGAGTGGAAGGCAAAGCAGAGAGACTTTATGGATTAGCAGTTGGCTGGAAAGGCCTGTGTAAAGCTGGGTCCCAGAGAGATGGTGCTGTGAAAGAAAGTAAGATGACTGAAGGGAGGTGACATTCTTTGATTAGGAACAAAGAAAGGAGTGTGGCCTTGCTGGAGGCAGGCCCAACATTGCCCATCATGGGGGCAGGCTCTGACTTGGTCAAGATGGAAGCAAGCCCAGTGGCAACACTTAGTGAGGGCATGACTACCCCTTTTGCTGGCGGTCCATCTTGGTGCTCAGGTAATGCTGGCTTTGCTAGTAAAAGGGGGCCATGGCGGCTTACCCTCAGATTTCAAAGGAAGGCCTGGGAAACCAGACAAGGTGTGGCTGGGTCAGAATCCCTGAAAGCAGGCCCAAATGGGACAATTTGTGAAGCTGTGGGGATGAAGCCAAGGTTGCAAGAAAACCCCCTAGATTTAGAAATGCCAAGAACATGGAACGGCTGTGAGGAAAGGCTGCGAGCTGTGAGCCATGGAGCCAGGCTGGAAGAGTGAGTACACTGCCCATTGCAATCAACCAGGCCACGGGGGCGGGGCTGCCAAGGCCCTTTGGAGGATTCGTCTCTCTGCCATGTGGCCCAAATGCCAGAAATGGAGATGTAGGATTAAATAATTGCCCTGCCAGGTTTTGTTAATGTTTTGGTTCCATTCCTTCTTTGTATGCCCCTATTATTCCCTTTGGGAATACGAATATTTACTCATTGTCATTGTATACTGGATGCATGTAACTTGCTTTTTATCTTGATCTTCATTTTCTTTTATAGGGGATCACAAGAGTTCACTTTGAGTCTCAGAGGAGATTTTGGACTTTGAGACTTTTCAGTGATGTTGGAACTGTTAAGACTTTGGGAACTCTTGGAGAGGACTAAATGCAATTTGCATTCTGAAATGGGCATGAGCTCTTCAGACATTTTTTTTAGAGAAAATTGAGGCTTATGGAAGTTGAGTGATATGACAGAAATCATAGAGTGAATAAGTAAAGTGCCTAGAATTAAAAGATAAATTCATCTAACTCTACTGGACCTTTAACCAACATTATATATGGTTAATGTCAATATGAAAGAATCTATATGCTTAATATTCTGTGTTTTTGCTGTCTACAGTAAGAAACATTTTTATAAGTTATTTCTTCATATTAAACATTTTGTTGATCTACATTTGGCACTAACATAAGAGTGTTGAGATTACACGTATAGAACAAGATAGAAGGAAAAAGACACAAGAAATGGATAAAAGAAGCAACGACCTTCAGATCTAAATACTGTCATTTTTTTAAAACAACTCTATGAGGTACTGGATAATATCTTTTCAAGTTAGTTTATGACAAGCTCCTTCAGTTTGGTGGCTATAGACAATTATTGCAATTTTGCAGGAGATTAAAGCATATTGTAGTATAAACTTATTTTAGGAGCAAGGAGAATTAGTGAAGGTCTTCTTATGCTCCTTCTCAAGTACTCCTATTTATTGGAACTTTTTTAGAAGACATTACATTAAAATTTCACTTCCATTATTTATAACCCACAAAGTTCTGTAACTGCAAATTAAACCCACCGCCATTTGTCCTTTTAAGGGATAATTAAAGCCAAGCAGAAATGATGCTGATATTATTGAGATGGGGAGTGTTATTGAAGACCATGTAGATAATTTATCTAAAGAGAAAAAAATTCTTTCATAAACTATGTACATATTTCAAGTAAAATGTTTTGTGTTTGACATTTAAATAATTCTGAACATTTTGGTAATTCGAAAAAGGTTATGGCATACCTAATAATGATCATATTAAATATTTGTGAACATTAAAATGGTTACTATCCTAACACTGACTTTGTGGCAGTATATCTTGCCTCCTTTTACTTTGGATATTTATGTAACCCATATAATCATGTATTCAATTGGTATTCAGATAATACAGGTTATTTATCTCCTTCTGGGTAAAAATAGTACTGATATGAAGTCATACTCTAGACAAGAATTTTTCTGATGTTTAATTCCAAATGTTATGTTCAGCTCCAACTGCTGTGGTTAAACATTAGGTTTTTGGCTTTCTCTGTGATTCTAGAATTAAAATTTACTGAACCTGTAAAATTGAATACTTTTTGAGTTTTTTTTTGCATGGATACTATAACTAAACAACATTAGAGATAAGAGAAATTCCTGCATTAAAATATTTTTGGAATCCTAACAAATGTATTATGAAAAATTTATTTTTGCGTACTTCTCAATGAGGATTTTTAAAAGTAAATGGATTACAGAATGTGAGAAATAAAATCCTATGTGATTTTGTGTCTCTGTGTCTAATTGCTTTATTTTTTTAGATAGTAATTACAACTCTGGTAATAGAATTTGGGATCACTTAAAAATAAACTACTCTCTGAAATCTTACTGACTATAATGTTCATGAATGGGGAACCTTAGTAATATAACAAGGGTCCAAAGCCATCTTGGCTTGAAGTTTATCACCCCTACCTAAGGCACCCATAAGGGGAGCTGATTTCTATTTGCCATGCTATCCTAGTCCCCAGTGAAGAATATTTTAAAACCTCTGAATTATTTATTTCTAATTTCTAACTGTTTTATAGTTATATAGTTTTGTGGTTATTTTCAAATGTAAAATAACTTTTTTTCTAACATGTATTTCTCTTTTTACCATTTCTTTCTCCCAATGGAGATGAAACACACAGGTTAACATTCTTTGTTTAATATATGAAGACAATTGTGTAATAATCTGAGTTTTTTTTCAATGTGTAAAAGTCAGTTTCTTTAGTATGTCCTTGTGGATGAACTTTTATGTCTACATCTTAAATTCTTCATCTTGTCTCCTACTCCTCTCTTCTATACTATACTAACTTCTTTTTAGTTCCCCTACTTATTTTTCTCTCCTCCACAAAATAGAATGACTCTTTAAATCAACATGAAGCTAATAGCAAGTTAGTGGGAATGTATTTGGGTTTGAAACTCTCATCTGTGGTTATTTCATTCCCGTGAAGCCCCAGATTTTCAAGGAGAGTGTGCTAATGTTTTCACGATCTCAGCTTTGCTTCAAATATAATTCTCAGATCTTTCATTGTCGCTTTTATGTACAGTCCATTTTCTACAAGATAAAGCAGAATACTTGGGAAGATACATGGATGTACTATATCCCACCCTTACGTATTCAGGGGTAACTGCACTTGTTTAGTGATTAATCAGTTGAAAGAAAATATACTGCATTAATAAAAAATATAAAACCTCCACAAATTAGCATGAACATTTTTTATTAGAAAGTATTGTTTGGGATTGAAAACTCCAGTAGACATAAAAAAATTATTCATTGACTCATGAAAGTATTCCGCCCCAAAGCCAAAGCCTATGGTGAACCTATCAAATATAGTGAGAGTAGTTATGAGGTGTATATGGGACACAAAAAGGAGGGAGCATAATAAGAAATTGTTATAATGTGACAAATGAAAAAAACAATGATATTTATAGTATCGTCCAAAAGAATAAAATCCTTAAGACTAAATTTAGCAAAACAAATGCAAAACTTGTACTCTGAAAACTAAAAGAAAAATTGTTGAAAGAAATTAAGGAAGACCTAAAAATGAAGACACCCATGTTCATGGAACATAATAATTAATATTGGTAAGATGCAAAGTTCTCCAGATTCAAGATAATTCCCACTGAAAATCCCAGATAGTTTATTTAGAAATTTTGCAGGTTGATCCTAAAATTCTTATGGAAATTCAAGGGACCTAGAAGATCCAAAACATCTTGAACAAGGATAATGAAGATACACAAAAGAATGAAGTTGTACCCTTTATTTAGCAATACACAAAAATTAATTCAATTTCAAAGATCTAAATGTAAGAGCTAAAACTATTAATCTCTCAGAAGAAAGTACAATTGTAAATCTTTGGACCCTTGATTAGGTGATGATTTCTTACATATGGCACCAAAGGCACAGGAAACCAGAGAAGCATAAATTGGGCATCAACATTAAAACATTTCTGTTTCTAAGGACATATTTAACGAAGTAAAACCCATAAACTGGGAAAATAAAAAAACTGTGTGTATTTCTGATAGGGACTTTTACTCAGAATATATAAAGAACATGACAACTCAATAACATAAAGATAAATAAAACAAATAAAAAATGAGCAAAGGATCTGAACAGACATTTCTCCAAGGAAGATGTACAAATGGCTAAGAAATACATGGAAATAAGATGTTTAACCCCATTAGCCATTAAGAAAATATGAGGCCGGGCGTGGTGGCGCACGCTTGTAATCCCAGTACTTTGGGAGGAGGAGACCGGAGGATCCGGGTTTGTGGCCAGCCTGCGCGTGCGTGTGCGCTCTCTCTCTCTCCTCTCTCTCTTCTCTCTCTCTCTCTCTCTCTCTACCTAGTGAGGCCCTCCGCAACTTCGTGAGAACCGGTTTCAAAATAAAGCATAAAAAAGTAGGGCTGGGGGTGTAGCGCGGAGGTAGAATGCCCCTGGGTTCAATCCCCGGTACTGCAAAAAAAAAAAAAAAAGAAAATATGAATTAAAATTACAAGGAGATACCACTTTATTTATTTTGGTACTGGGAATTGAACCCAGGGACATTTTGCTTCTGAGTGAAACCCCTAGTCCTCTTTATTTTGAAACAGTCTTGCTCAGTTTCTGAGATTCTCACTAAGTAGCTGAGGCTGGCCTTGAACCTGTGATCCTCCTGTCTCAGCTTCCCAAGTACTGCCGTTACAGGCATGCACAACCATGCCTGCCTGAGATACCACTTCATACCCACTAGATTGCCTATAATAAAAAGACAGATAATAATGAATGTTGGGGAGAATGCAGAGAAAATGGAACCATTATACATTGCTTGTGGGTGTGTAAATGGTGTATCTACTTTGCAAAATAGTTTGACAGTTCCTGAAAATGTTAAACATAAAGTCACCTTATGACCAGCCAGTCCACTCTTAGAACAGACCCAAGAGAAATGAAAGCATATATTCACGAAAATACGTTTTCATGAGTGCTCATACCAGCATTATTCATAATAGCAAAAAATTGGAAACTTATATTTATTGATAAAATGTTATATATGCATACAGTGGTATATTTTCAACAAAATAGTCTTATATTTTATGCAAAAAGGCCAACATATATAATTAGTCCATCTCATGAAAGTTTATAAATAGATTGTTGGTCTATATGCATATTAGTCTAGAAATAGACTAATTGTCCCTATAGTTATATCATGTGCTAAAACATAGAAATATTGAAATGTATTTTAAAATCAGTATTTCCAGGGAGTTTTCACATATCCCTATAGGATGAGAAAAATAACCTATGGTGAAATAATTTTTTAATTCTGAATAAATTCCAGATAAGGTGATGGAAGCTTAACCACCAATCTTGTCATTTATAGCTCTACAAATAATTATGTCAATTCTCATTTAATAGATTCATGGAAGACAAGAGACTCAAATCAAAACCCAACAACATGTACCTTGGCAAAGACTTAGAAATATTGACTTAGACATCAAGTCCTTCCTCTAAGAACGCTAAATCTGGTTGAGAAAGAATATATTCTTAGGGCAGGAGACTCTAAGTTATGAGATTCTTCCAACATTGAGATTAAAATAACCAATGTAATTTTATCTCTGTCCAATATTTCTTTTTTCATAATCAGAGACCATAAATGTTTGATGTCAAAATAGAAAATTTACATACCAAAAGAGCAATTATTTACACAATTCAATTTATGGAGTACCTAGTATGAATTGCTCTAAGAATAGGAATGGTGATACAAAAGGCAACATTTTTTCCTAATAAAGATTATATTCTAGTAAAGAGAGATAGGTGATAACAAATGAATAAAATAAGAAAATGTCAGAAAGTGTATTAGTTTTCCATGGCTGCTCTAATACGTTACTACAAACCAATGACTTAAACAACAAAAAATATTATTTATTATTCTTGGGGGTCAGAAGTCAGATATTAATTTTACTTGACTGAAATCAAGGGGTCAGCTGGGGTGAGTCTCCTTTGAGGGATATGAGTGACTCCATTGTCTTTCCATTTTTTAGCATCTTGATACCTCCTGCATTTTTTGGCTTGTGGCCCCTTTCTCCATCTTCAAAGTACAGCACTCTGACTTGTGTTGCCATCATCATATCTCTTTTCTATGGTTCTCTCTTACAAGAATCTTTGTGATTAGTTGGGTCCATTTGGATAATCCAAGATATTCTACCCAGCTCCCAAATCCCCAACTTAATCTGTAAAAAGTCTCTTGGGCATTTAAGGTAACATATTCACAGGTCTGGCAATGAAGATATGGAATCTTTGGAAGACTATTATTTAGCTTACTATTCAGTTAATGATAGATAACATGTAGAACATTAATACTGATGATACCATAAATAGCAGCTGACTTGCTACCATATATGGCAACAAAAAGTCTCTTTGGGTAGAGATATTTAAGTTAAGGTCTATATGATAAGAAGGAGTAAAATCTAGGAAGATTAGGTAGCACAGTATCTATAGGTGGAAAAAAATAATTAGAAACAAATTTGCTATGCAAGGACAAACTGAAGACCAGAGTGGCTGAACCTTAGTGGACTAAGAGGAAAGTGGCATGTAGAAATGAAAGAAGTAGGTTTAAGCCATATTATATGTTATTTAGTAAACTAGAATAAGCAAGAAGATAAGTATCTTTTCACCAGCTACCTTCTTTTGCCATGGTGTTTCAAGAGAGAAATGACCATCACTGAAAGATAAACTTTACAAAATTAAGGTTAAAAGGATGTGTTAGGTAAACTGAAGCATCATTGCGACTGGAAATTGAAGCTGTTGGTGATGTAGATGTGAGACTAGATAAGTTTAATTGTCATAGCAATGAGGTGCGATGTCTAACCAGTTTTTTGTATTGGGAGAACCCATAGAATCTTGACTTAATCACTGTAGATTCACTGGAGGGTCGGTTGAAAAGGAAGAGACTGACTATAGAAATGAACACCCTGTGTTATCACCAGGAAGCAGCTTTGAAAAAAATCCATCATGAAACTAAATGGAATGGGAAATATAAGTTATTTATACAGAAGGAATGTATTCCTTGTCAAATGTATTCTAAAAATGTGAAGATGTTTAGGTAAAAATTGCATTAAAATACATATAAGCAGAATAGTGGGGGGGGGTTTGGGGAAGGATGTGGGGAGGGGAAAAGGGAGACTTGATGAAGGAAATAGTTTAAATAATGCTATGAGTGTATATGAAGTTATCAGTACCAATCTTGATAATATGTATGGGGACAGGGAGGGAATGGGGTGGGATCTGGAGAGAAACACACCAAGTGCTGTGTGCATGTATATTTCTATCACTCTGAACCTCATTAAGATGTATAATTACAATGTACTGATAAAAGTATATTTTAAAAAAGAGGGACAGATTACCATACTTGAGACCCAGGTATATTTCTCAAAGTCTCAAAGCTTTTTAAAATGACAGCCTGCTCTTTTTCTTAGGAAACTGAAAAAATAATTTAGGACCCTGTTATGGTTTGGATTTACAATATCCCCCTAGACTTCACAGGGACAAGAAAATCATGTTGGAGGTGGGGCTTTGTTGCTGAGGAGGGGTTCCTGGGGGTGTGACCTTGGGGATTATATATGATTCCTCCTCCCCTTGCTAACTCTCTCTTGCTTCTGGCCTCTGGGATGTGAGAGCAGAGCCTGTGTGCCCTCTCTCTGCTCCCCACACCATGAGCTCCACAGACTTCATCTGGCCTAACATGGACTGAACCCCTGAAATCTCCAGAAATAAACCTTCCTTCTCCTAAGTTGCGGTGGTCAGTTGTTTTGGATTAAAGCAGTGATAATGCTGACTGAAACAGACCCTATGGTTAGGTCCTTCTTAGTATTCAGGGAGCTTCTGCGTAGGGACAAAATGTGGTCAGGCATTGAGAATGAGGTCTTCCACTAATTATTTAATAAGCATTTAAGGAGTGTCTCTTTGAAAGATAACTAGGAAGATAAATGGAAGCAACTTCAAAATACCAAGGATTGGAAAGAAATATGTACTCTCAGTCCTTATTACTTCCTTATCTATAAAACTTATCTTCTTAAAATTCATGAAATCTAGCTATACTGTCCTCTACTCTTCCACATACCACCTATTGTTAATACTTATAGATGTCCATTAAAACTTTTATTTTATAGCTTGTAGTCCTCTTTTTTAACTTATTTCCATCCTACCATTTGCCTACTTGTCATTACTGTCTATGTGGATGACAATATCTGTGACCTCAACCCTTGAAATCTTTACTTTCTTCTACTTGAGCCTCTATTACCTTGGCATATACATGAAACTTGTTGCTTCCTGGAACTATTTCATTATGAAACCTTAAACTCTAATGTATTACTCTGATTGCCAATTTTATTTTTCCTCTCATGCCATTCACTTACTCCCTTCACATCTATTCTCCAACTTTATTAATGTTTCTTTTTTTCTAATTTTCCTGACTATATAGTATCTTCTTTATATACCTTCCCTTCTATTTTTTTCTGTACCATGTAATCTAGATTGGTTTTCTGTCAGTCTCTTGTCAATTGCTTCAACTTTTTGGTTGCTGTTGTTAGTCTCCCTGTGATAAATGCTCAGCAAAACGTCAATCCTGAGTAAATCTATTTAGGTGATATCTCAGTCAAGGATTGCAGTTGATAAATGCAATAGCTACTCAAGGACAATGCTTAACCAAATAAACTGTTTATTTTAATAAGCATAATAGTTCCACTATGTCATTAATTTTTTTATGATTTATAAGATAACAATGTATCACATGTTTTTTTCTTTCAGGGAAATTGCATAAATCTTCTTTTTGAATTTTATCAGATATATGGCTGTGCATCAATATTTGAATGACAGCACAATGACATCTAGTGGTTACAGAAATTTCTTTCATCTCCAAAAATTACATATTTAAGTACAGGCAGGTCTTTCTAAGTTGAAAATAAGAATGAACCATTATGTTACTCATTGTCTTTCCAATCATGTTGCTTTTGGATCTGATACCTTTTTTCTCTCATATTTGTTCCATTCTAAACAGAGATAGAAAGGATGAAGAAAAAATTGACATCTAATCAAAAGTGGCATATTGATGTCCATTGTGACACTTCAGAGACTCCCTCCTGAGTGTGTAAAAATAAGAAGTCTTTCACAAAAGTGTTGATAAATATCCAGTATAGTGGTTTTTAGGTAGTAAACCAAGATCCACATCCACATGATCTAGACAATTTTAATAAGAGAACAAAATCAAAGTTACCCTTTATGTCTTTGCTCTACATAGGAAAAAAAAAAACAACAGGAAAATGTCTACAATGGTGGGAGATGGTGTGGATGGTGAGTGGTAGTAGAAATATGTTACGTATTTTTCCTTTAGGAATATAGAATTTTCCAAATAAGATAACACAGGAAGCATTCATAGAACATTGCTGTTGATAAAAGGCAAAATGTGTTTGGAGTATTTTTTATCACCCTGAAAAGATATTTATTAAGTTGTTAACCTTAAATATCTAATATGTCGAGATTCTATAAAAGAAAATTGCACTAAGGTTTTTGTTTAACTTTTAGAAGAAATTGTGTATTTTAAAAATTCCTTTAGATTCATTATGTCTTTTTACTTTTCACAGCATGGTGAATAATTTATAGAACTTAGACTCTTAATTTACTAAACTATTGTCTTCAAACTTTGATGTCTTTTTGGAACAAGGAACTGTGTGTGTGTGTGTGTGTGTGTGTGTGTGTGTGTGTGTGTGTGTTTCTCATACTGAAGACCACACACAGATAAAATGAATTTCATTTAATTTACAGTTTTAGAGGGGCAATAACGACATATTTGAACATATGGTTTTAGAACACTAATACATTTTGTTCAGTTAGTCTAATATACTAGATTGCTTCTCAGTTTTTCCACTGGAACTTAGGGATTTAGACATAGAAAAAGTAGTTGGGGTGTTTTGTACAAGTCCAAAACATGTTTCAAGGAATGACTAAGACACATGAGTTTGTTCCTATGTGAACATAAAATAATTTGTGGGGAAATGAATTAAGACCTCATGCAGGTAACTTCAATTTTTAGATGAAGATAAATTTGTGGTTATTCTTCAGCTTGAGTTGAGCTGCAGGATTGACCAGTGCTATCTGTAGACGTGGTCAGTCCAGATCTTTGCCACTGTTTTACATGTTGTGCTAGTGTATTGATTTTTTTGGAGATGGTGGTTCCTCCCCCTCCCTTTTGTTTTTGATGATCATTTGTTGAATATTTTGACTGGATGGTGGTTCTGTGGTAGCATTTAAGACTGAAGATCATGCCTATGAGCTCTGCATCACAAGCAAAAACTAAAAGAGTGATCGTTATCAGAGTTTAGAACCCTTTTTTAAGCCAAGATCAAAGAACCCTAATTATATCAAAAGAGTAGATCTCATTCCCAGTCCCTAGTACCTGCAGAACCTGATATAGGGGTATGGGCAAATTTTCTAATTCCATAATTTCTTTGTTTATTTCCCAGATCTCTTTTGTAATATCAAAGATTCCAGAAAGATTTATAGAGATAAAAGATAATACATGTTCACCCTTGAAAGGCCAGTATCATAACTAATGTGGTTGCATTCTGAACTATTGTTTGTTTAATTTCATGAACATGTTGGGCAAGTGGTTTTATGGCTTATAGATATTGTCTAGTTCTCCTGCTATTCTCATAGCATGCAGGATTCTCTTCATTCTTAGAATCTTTCATAAAGCATAAAAAGAAGAAATGAGTGGGGTAGAAGAGAACTATCCAAATTTCTCTTTCTGGGGTTAAAATTTTTGGATTCCATGTGTAGTCCAATTTTTTGGTTTCTCTAGTTATTCTCTCTTGCTCTCTCTCTGCTCTTTTGAGAGACTAACTGGCCTTGATTTTGCAGGCAGGCATTTGTTTGCTGACATAATAAATCCTTGTCTGATTTAAGGGCAACTACTGCCCTTAAATCAGACAAAACAAAACAGTATTGTACTGTTTTGTTTCCACTCAATAAGAGTGATACTGCACTGGTAAATCCCCTTTTTATCAAACAGATATAAAGCAAAAGAGCTTGGTGCTGAGTATTAGAAATCCTCCTTTTTGTAAGGTCTGTAAGAGCCTGAGATAGCCACCAAATATGCATCATCTGTTCTTAAGTTTTTTCTCAGTTGTATTTCTGCGAGAGTTTGATTATGAAAGCTTGCTCTCCAAAAAATCTTCAAGTTTTGTTTGCTAGAGACAAAGTTCTTCTTTACCTAGGTAGAGCAGGAAAGAGGGTTTTAAGTATCTTTTTTTCTTACTTTTTGGGGGGGGCCAGTTGTAATATTCCTCTAAAAGCTCACTTAGTATAAATACCCAGGAAATTACCTCATATTACAAGAAACTGGTACTAAAGGAGTGCCACCCAGCTTCCCTTAATACCAGTTCCTTATAATGCATGACTCAATTTGCATCCTTAGTCATTCCTTGGTATAAGTCCAATGCCTGGCTATAAGTTTCTACGGATTTGGATAAAATATGCAGTTGGACCAAGGACTAGCTAAAGATATAAAAATCAATATTAAAAACAGGGACCGTGGTTACTTGTTAATCTATTATAGATATTAGCTCTGTTAACAACTCAGAACTTTAAATTAGCAAAAAGGAAATGAAAAACAACCAACTATGAAAATGAAGGGGAAAGAAGGAGCAAATTACTGTATGAAAATCTGTGGTTGTGGTTGCTTGGACCTTAATCTGTGGGTCTTGAGTGGAAGCTGTTCTTTCCTGTGGTTTTACACTTGGTCCCAAGCCTTCCATGGGCACTTCCACCTACTGAAAACTGATTGTTTTTAGAGAATTCCTATGAATTCCTAAAATTCCTATGAATCGTCAGTTTTAATTTTCCCAATTGGAGAGTATCTCAAGTATCAGAGGGCAAAGGGCAGTGTCATTTTTAGCCAGGAGACATGCTTCAGTGATGAAGACTTAGAATAGTTATATAGATCAATGGAACATAATAAATAGTCAGAAATAGCTCATGTATATGGAGTCAATTGAGTTTTCACGATAGTATTAAGACAATGCAGTGGGGAAATCAACAAGATAGTCTAGGAAAGACTAGATAGTCATATGGACAAAAATGAGCCTCAACAGTACCTCAAATGATATGCAAAAATTTACTGGAAATGGGCAATAGACTTATAAACTAAAATTACAAAATAAGCCATCTCAAGATGGCTTATGACTTTGTCCTTGTCTCCCCTTTTTAGTTTTGCTGGGATTATGCTAGTGACAGATGAGGCTTGCACCAGTGACAGCCGCAGTAAGTTTGTAAGGTTTTCCTCAGCAGTATTGATTAAATGCAGTGATCAAGCTTTACTTGTTATGGCAGGTAATTTCATGTAAAAATTTTGAAAGGTTTGTTTCAGTCCTCTGGCATCAACATGTAGCTGTCCTAAAACACAACATGAAATCCCATAATTTGCAACCTGATTTGTTTCAGCATATTTTCTGACTATGGAGCCAATCAACAACATTCCATAATATCTTCTGCACATTTTCAATGATTTGGTCTGTTGGGATATTGTCATGGAAGATGAGGCTTATGGAGAGGGCTCCTGTCTGGCATAAGCATTAGCTGGGGCATTGGGCTTACCTTTCAAGCATTTATGTCTCATTGATCAGAACTGCCATTGTTTGTACATATGTAATTGATAAGAATGTCACATGGCCACCTCTTGCATTGAAACATTTAAAATGTTTCACCTTCTATAATATAGGTAAGTAAAAATAGCAGGTTGAAATTATATGGTAGTTGAATCAACTTTGTGTTTGTCATACATTCTTACTAGTTATAGACAAATCTTTTTGTTAAGAAAATGTAAATTTATTCTAAAACAGCTAAGGAAGTATTTGAGCATAACGTTAATTTCACATGTGCTAATGCACGTGGACACCTAAAACATCTATTAGCTTGCTACCTCAATTTATGATGTGTATTATGAACAAGAACCATCTACATCCAGTTTTATAACCTCCAATTTCAGATAACTTTCCTTCTACTCCTTCACATTTAAAAGTTTTATTATTTTTATTAGGTTTTTATTTCTTTATGTCTAATTGACAAATTGAGTGTTGTACTACTATTCCCATTTTCCCCATCAGTTCTGTGTTGTTGTACAATTTTGTATTGTGATGATGTTTAGGAACATATATGTTCATTACAAGCAAGAACTGATTGTGCACATGCTTCCTGAACTTTGTTAAAATCAATAAGATTGGCTTTCATTAAACTTTCTTTTTTCACTAACAAAGTAAAAAAATAAAACTATACTTTTATTTTTTGTATATCTTACCCTGTTGTTTTTAGGGAAGGAAAATCATAAACCTTTTAAAATTTAACCATACTGGCATGATCTCACCTTTGTCCTAACAAAGGTATCAAATGTTCTGAACTGGTAAAATGGATGTTTCACCCAAAAGAAATGCTAACATTTTGGTAACCTAAGATTTTTCAGGAAAAATCGTATTTTCTTAAAGCTACATAATATCAGTATTGAATTCACTTTTTTATATATCCACATATGGTACATATGTACATTGACATTTATTTCTTAGGTGCTAAAACTACTGGGAGAGACTATATTTCCCATGTAATCAATAAACTCCAAGACTTGCTAAATGCTGACAAAAAATATGGAGTCATTTCAATATCATTTAAAAATACATTTAAAATTAATGCCATAGAATTGCATGTTTTTATAATTTGGTTGAACTGGACTCTGCATTTTGCCAGGATATAGGTATAAACTTACCTAACAATTGTAGAATCAGTATGTTCCCTTATACCCCTAACGGAGTGGTTCAGTAGAGGGCAATTTTGGAGAGAATAGAGATCCTGGAAGTTCTGGGTGTGGGACCACATGCTCACGTGGGAGCACCTGGCCTTGCTGGGTCAAGTAACTATGGAAATGAGGGAGGATAATAAGTTCACACCCTAATAAGTGATTATTATCAAGGGAAAGAGGCTCTAAAAGCCTTTCCTCCCTTCAAATGTTTCCATTCACTGGCAGAAGGAAAACTGTGCTCAGTACTATCAAGTTTCTTGCTCTTGTTTCAATATAGAAACCAACAACTTTGCCTTGGCTTTTTGTAAAGTTGGATATGCAATTTTTTTGTGTGATAGAAAGTCATTGTATTATCATTTTAGAAATGTTAGAAAATGCAGATGAGCGTATAAAGTAGACAAAACCCACTATTATATCTACACCTAGAGAAAATGCATGCTACTTTTGCATGTATTCTCATGGTTCTTTATCTTTCTAGATGTACAGATATAATTTTTTTCCAGTTAACACAAAATATCAATACTCCACCTCTAGCCTTCTTCAATATGTTGTTTGCATAACAATTTATTTAACCTGCTTCTTATTGTTGAACATTCAATTTTCCCCAAGTTTTTTTCTTGAACTGGTAAACAATATCCTAGTCAATCTCTTTGTTGTTATACCTTCTAGCAGGCCAATGAGTATTCCTTCTCATAGAGCCCCCAAAATATAAGAAAAAGCCTATTTTCCTCACACTCTTGACAAATCACAGTATTATTTTTATTTCCTAGTTTGAGAAGTAAAAAACAAATTTCATGTAACTTTGCATCTCTTTGTTATCCAATTATTTAAAAATTTAAAGTCTATTTATTATTAGTCACTTATATTTTTCCCCTGCATGTTTATTGTGTGTCAGAGAGTTTCTACAGGGATCTAGGTATTCCCCAAAACACATAGAGAGCAAACAACCCTGAAATGTCCCTCTCCTTTTCTCTCAATCTTGTTTTCTCTCTTATAAGGAGATCAAGAAATACTTTAATTTTGACATATTTTCTTCATGCTTCTGTGCCTTCATCTGCGCTGTTCTTCTTCCTCCAAAGTCTTCCTCACTTGGGGGAGAATTTGTCCTCAAACTCAAGGTCATCTCAAATGTCTGTTGTCCCATAATATTCCATGGCCTCTGTCAGCTCATTTATTATAGAGTCTTTGGATTTGGGGTTACTAACGTTGAGTGTATATCTGGAATAGATTTGGGGCTGTTTCATACATGCCCTTCCACCTTTGATTTATTAGCGTTGTGTCTTGAATATATAGGTGTGTAGTACATATTAAATTTATATTTGAAAGCAGCAATGAAAGGAAATAAAAGTAAATCTCAATTTGGCATTTTATAACTCTCTTAAGTGAAATGAGTCAGTGCTCAAAAAAGGAAAGAATGATTTGCCTAGACTATATTTAAACTTTAATCTAATATTGTATGGCTGCTTACGTATTATCCATTCAAATAAAACATGTATGTCAGTGTAATTTACATAATTACACTATTCATTGCCAACTTTGCTAGACATCGAACACATGGAACAGTCAGAGTTCTATTTTTCACATGGGTCTGATGAGGATTTCCTCATTTTTGTGTCCTGGTGAGGCCATTATGCCCATTGCTTCGGGAAGGGTCCGAATTCTCTTCAGAGTAGAGGGTGCTGGGAAGGGTGAGATGTTGACATCTATAAAGCTGATACTTCAATTCATGTAGTAAGTGTTTAATAAAACAAAAAAGACCCTATTTTCACTTAATCTTTCTTACTACTCTCCTACATACATGCACAGAGGCTTGGTCTAACCAGCTGAAATCATTACCTCTGGGACAGCAGAGTTTTCCTTTATTTTACTCTAAGTATCCTTGGGGAAGCCAAGAAGGTTGTTAAATAGTATAATATTTGGATTTTATGAGATAAACACCTGTTGATTTAAAAAGATTTAATTTCCAAACCCATTGGATGATTAGAAGGAGGACCTTCCTCTGGGACCTGAATTTGGCATGTTGAACACTGACTTTTTCTTTTACCTCCCAAATGCTCTGACCCCACTGTTTTTTTATGAATATGCTAATGTTGGATTGCCTTTTTAGAGGATGTAAAATTGAACCAGTGAAATAAAACAGAGCCATAGCTATGATTCTTTCATCCTTCAAGGATTTCCCCTGGCCAAACAGAATGTACAAAATTTGGGGATTGTTTCTCCAAACATACACTGGGCCTGATTATATTGGTGAGAACACTTCAAATACCTCTCTTTGGTTAAGAGTATTAACACTTTCAAGTAAAGTGTCTTTTGAGTAGCCTTGCTATCAGAAAGTTATTCTAGACTATAAACACACTTTTTTCCTACCTAAAATTTCCTCTACTGCTTCCACTCACCGGATACCATTGTTTCTTAACCATGTCAATTATGTAGGAAAATTACAAGCATATAAATTGTAGGTGAAACCTTATTTGGTATGTGATCTCCAAGGAAAATGTACAGAGAGAGAAAGAGAGAGAGAGAGATCTGAGGATGAAAGATTGAGCTTTGGAGCCCCATAAGTGGCAATTTAAGGGGTAAAAAGAGGAAGAAGAAATTGATAAGTCAAAGATGGAGTGGCCAGTAAGTTAGGATAAAAACAAGATTTATAAAAACCAGAGTGGAGTAGTCAGTAATGCCAAGAGCATTTTATATTTTAGTCAATTTTCTGGTTTACTCCCTGCTTGAAAATGAAGCTGGTGAGTTTATCAAATCATGTATTTTTATGAGACTCTAACAAACTGCCTGCCCTGGTTGGGAATGCCAAACAAACAGACTTTTCCCTGAATTTTTGTAATTTGAACTACTTCTAATCCTAGCTAATATATAGGGAAAATATGCAACCCATGTTGCTCCAGGCCACAGCAACCTGGAAGAGGGTGTTATGGACATGAATTATTAGAAATGAGCAATATTTACTTGGCTCTTGCTTTCTTCTGTTGTTTTGAGACTTGCCTGCTTTCTTACTAATATCTGGAAATTATGCTGGGTAATATTCATATGCTCCCTAACAAGTTCTCAATACCCACAGATATCCATGGACCCTACCACTCATGCTATCTACTCCCTTTGTTCCCAGTACCCTTGCTTTTAGAAAATCCTGCCACTGCAGGGACTGTTAGCTGTGTACAACATCCCACTGCCCATGGAGCTGGGGTACAGCTGATATCTTGTTTTCCACAATGCTGGAAGACCATTAGCAAATCTTTTTGTAATCTTAATACTATTTTTCCCCATTGGGTATGTCCCAAAGGATTGGACTGAACTTTAACATTATATAAAGTTTATTTTTTTAATAAAATAGCTTTTTTGGTTTTGTTTTTATTTCTAGTTTGCATATATCAGGTTGAGTCAGAAGGCTAATTTGGTTAGGAGTTGACTCCCTTATAGTACTGAATGAATCCTAGCTGTGCACAACATTTAGATTCAACCTGCATACTTTTCCAGTATCTCTCCCCATTACATAGCCATTGCCCTAAATGTGGTTCAAATTCCATATTTAAAATTACGAGTTTGCCTTACTTCTTCAAATCAGATGACATCAGGTGGTCTTCTTGTCAATAAAATACATGTTTAAGAAAACTTTGGGGGAAGGAGTGGCAAGCGATTTCATGCCAACTGTCCTGAATACATGTAATTTTGCCTCTCTTGCTCAGTGGAGGCCTGTCAGTTCTCATTCTTTGCTTTGAGACGCACCTCTATCTATGTCAATCCTATCTACCAGTACATTGTCTACATAGAATCACTTACATTTTTTAGATTATGAATGACACATTTCATTTAGGAAAATGTATAATGTTAGTTTTTAGTAAGATTTATTGTGAAAAGAAGTAATATTTACTCTATTTAGTAGTCCTTCAGTCTAGGAAAGATATTTCCATACTTAACTCTTCTTGTATTCCCCTCTTTTTGCTGTGCTATCAGGGCCTATGCTAATTTGTCATGATAGTTTAAAAGAAAAAGGCCTAGGAGCTACCCACAGGGCTGAATAAATCCAGATTGGAAAATACTCTGCATCCATCAGAAGCCTGATGATTGCTGAAGAAGAGCAGATAAGCACTAGCTGCTTATATGAAGAACCAAGTTGTGTTCCCAAGTTAGTTTGTTGTATCAGACTATTGGCATAGCACGTTAGAAGGTGGCAGAGTTGTCTCCTAAACTTTGTCATTGCTTTTCAAATCCCTGAAATCTGAAGAGTAGAATTCCTTTAGAAATAAGGGGGAAAGGTGGTAAAAGTGAATAAAAAGCCTTTAGAATATATGCAAACCAATGTTTAATCAGATAGGTTAAGAAAATTCAATGTAAAGCAGCCCTTGGCAAACTTCACAGTGGGCAAAACCACAAAATAGTAAATGTGAGACTTAAGACTCAACCTCGTCTTGGCTCTGGGGGAATAAAAGAGCTGAAAATAATAAGAGTTGCACAAAGGATAATGATGGTGATGACTGTGATTGACTCTAATCTTTTGCTATTTAGGAAGTGCACCATCATATCCACATAATAAACATCTTCTATTCATCCAGTTTTATATAGAAGTCAAGAGTATAAGACTTTGAAGCTGACTAGGGAAGTGGCTGTTTTAGTTGTAGCATTTCTCTCTGAACTCATAAGAAAAAATTTTAATAGATTTTCTTCCAAGATAGGCAAGCACTTGTAGAGGCAAAGCAAAGTGCTGGTATGCAATTTCAGAAATCTGTTGACTACATGTTCCCATATGTGTTCCAGGAAATTCACATTTGGATTTCAGTACAAGTCAGAGTTATGGTAGTGCTATCCAACACTTTTTTGGATGGGGATTTGCTTGATACCAACATAAGGCTTGCCAAAACTCAGCAGGCCAAATTCTAGCTCTGGAATATGTGGGAATCAAGAAATCAGCAGTTAAATGATGAGGGCTGTATCACTTTCATTTCTCTAAGGAAGCAAATTCTACCTAATGGTCTAAAAGGTCATTTTGAATGTAACAAGCAATCTTTTAAAAATGAAATGTCTCTTTTGTGGCATATTATAGCCCATGTAACAATAATGAAAATGTAGCATTACATTTATTCTGAACACTGACTGAAATCTTTCAGCTTTTCAGACTTCATTATAGCTGGCTAGACATGTGTAATTATGCTTACCTTTGGAAATGAAAACACACTAGTATTCACTGTATGTATTAAACCAAGTTAGAAATTCACTTTGTAGCTAATCTTGGTCACAACTTCCTGGTTAAAGTGATTAGGTTGGCATTAAACTCTTTTTTTTTTTTTTGTGGTTCTGGGGATTGAACCCAGGGACATTCTACCTCCTACCTCCAGCCCTATTTTTTATTCTTTATTTTGAAACAGGGTCTCACTAAGTTTTGGAGGGCCTCACTAAGTAGCTGAGGCTGGCTGTGAACCCAGATCCTCCTGGTCTTGGCCTCCCAAGTACTGGGACTACAAGCATTCGCCACCACACCCAGCTGGCATTAAACTCTTTATTGAATACAGAGCTTCTCATCTTCCTCTAAGATATTGTTATTAATGTGGCAAAATAATAGTGTGTTAAAATTATGTTAAGTATAATAAAATAAGAAATTGTAATCCACAGTAGACCTAAGAATTCCCCTTTTGGTTTTTGAGAATAAACTATAAAATCCAAGTGCTAGAAGGGACATCAAAGATGAATGGTCAAGTACCAAAGCTTTAGCAAAAGCCATTCAGCAGGAATTGCTATCTATTCTGTTCTGGTCTATTCTTTTTTGTTTGTTTTGTTTTGTTTTTTGGGTTCTTTTCTTGCTACTGGGGATTGAGCTCAAGGGGGTTCTATCTCTGAGCTACACCCCAGCTGTATTTTGTTTTTGATTTAAAATAGGATCTTACTAAGTTGATAAGAGTCTTGCTAAGTTGCTGAGGTTGCCCTTGAACCTGAGATCCTTCTGTCTCAGACTCTCAAGTACTGGGATTCCAGGTGTGCAACACCATGCCTGGCATGATCTAATCCCAGTACTTTGGGAGGCGGAGACCGGAGGATCCGGATTCGCAGCCAGCCTCAGCTCTCTCACTGTCTGTCTGTCTGTCTCTCTCTCTCTATCTCTCTCCTCTTAGTGAGGCCCTCCGCAACTTCATGAGACCCGGTTTCAAAATAAAGTATAAAAAATAGGGCCGGGGGCGTAGCGCAGAGGTAGAACACCCCTGCGTTCAATCCCCGGTACTGCAAAAAAAAAAAAAAAAAAGATCTAGATTACATGCCTTCTCATTGTTCCCATATGTTTCAATGCCTATCCACTTAATAAAAATATGCGATAATCCTAATAATGGCCTCTTTTTGTAACTTCTAACACTGTCTCTGCTAATGTCTTAAAACTCTTTCATCTTATCATGGTATAGAATGATTGGTTAACATTCTCTTCATAACAATTTTCTACTCTAAGAGAGTAGGTAAAGCAACCTCTTCATTTTAAATCACCCCAACTTTAAAAATATGTAGTAGGAGTTGCTTTCCCTCATTTTAATAGTTCTCTGTTGGCCTATGGAAATTATGATTTTAATACCTCTCTCAAAAGGGGAATTGCAAGTATATTATTTTTTCTTATCTTGACATAAATCTATATTATGTATGCTCAGATTTTGCTTGCTTTTTGTAGTAATAGGATATTTACCTCAGCCAGTATGATTAAGATATCTTCTATTTTTATGTCTTTCTGGCGTTCTACTAGACTTTATCCATCTTATATCTGTTTATTTGGAGGAAGAAATTCTGGGCGCATTAGTAAAACTTAGTGATTTATCAGTATTCCAGATCTGTTGTTGAAGTTAGATAATTCAAGGCCCATATCCTGCTAAGTAAATAGGTAAATTTGGTATTTTCATAAATCCTGTATTCATATTACTTATGTAATTAATGTTCTAAGATAACTATTATTATTCCAAATTTTCAGCTTAAAAATAATAAATGTGAGGCTGAGTCACTTGCTCAGGGTTATGTCTTATTAGACCAAGTCATCTGAAAGTCTTTGGACCACTGCTCTTCCCTCAAAACCACACTACTAATATTTCATTTTATTTGTGTAGATAAAGCTTTAGACTCTAAATGCTCCATTTTCTGTTCTTTAAAAAAATTTGCTAAGAAATACAGTGGAAATTTTGAAGAAATAAGTACTACCTTTTTTCTGAAGTAAAAATAATGTTTCAGTGCTCTTGTGCTATCATTGAAATGATTATGTACAATCAATTGAAATGATTTCTCTTAGGACCAACCTTATTGTTCATAGTTTAGTATTCTGGGGTCAGTGTGGTAAGAAGGCTTATAATGATATATGCAAGGTATTTCCTGACAGCAAAATGTCTGGGACTAGAAATTAACAAAACTGATTTGATACATTTCCTTTATTTTTTCTACTACCAACTATATTACTAGGGAATCTAGGTATAATGCTGCCTTGAATTAGAGAAGTCTTATAATAACTTTTACAAGTCCACAGTTTTGTAAAACTGAGTAATCAAAGAGAAGGTAATTTTAACAAGAGGCTTTTCAAACTACCAATGTTATTTGTTTTCAGAATATAAGTTCTACATGATGATAACAAATAATTATGATTTTTTTAGTGGAACGATAATATCTATGGAATCTACCATATAGTATCCTTTAGGGGTCCATATTAAATGAGAACTGTTAATATTATTCTATTTATTAGTTACCTAAATATTAGACACTGATCGGCACTGTAGGAAAATCCAATATTTCAAACTCTTCCATGATGTTGAGATACAGATTGGGCTTCTGAAATATGAAGCACAATACCAAGGATGACGACTTGAAAAAATATTTTAAAAGATCTGTGATTATCATAAAAATTTCACTTCCCTTTAAAATATTTTCAACCCCTTTCAGGTTTAATAATATCGACTCATAACTTCCCCTTTCTCCCTGTATTATTAGGATAAATAAATATTCTTCTTGAATATTTAATTTGCTAATGGGAAAAAATAAAAACTATAACTTGTAGTTACACCACATGATTTCTTTTCGTATATGACTTGCTTTCTTCCTGGCCCCAGATTAATGGATTAATTCACATGGTTGTTATTTATTAAGATGTAAGAAGTGATAGTTACAGTATGTAAAGGTCTACAGTGGGTAATGAACTTTTCTGTTGTTATTCATAGGGTTTGACTCGTTAATTGGTAAACTGCATTCAGTCAATCTGTGAAAGAATCATTGCAAAGTTCGATGATCAGGCACAACAGAGCTAAGTAGGTAGAAAGTGACTTTTTATTTTAATGCCCAAAGTTTTCTCAGTGATTATATGTCTCATTTCTTTAAAGCAAAGTTTCATGAACAATTGTGCTGAAATGGCCTGGTTATTATTATCAAGCTAAATTTATTAGAAAAATTATCAAGCTAAATTTATTAGAAAAAATTAGCATAATTTTTGATAAAAAATTTGATAAATAAATTTTGATAAAAAATTTGATAAAAAAGTTATCAAGCTAAATTTATTAGAAAAATACCAAAATAATTTCAATCCAGTTTACATTTAGATATCTCTCAAAGTAAATTTTTCCATATCATAAATTCTTACATGAAACAATCAGATATATCAGTATCTTGCTTGAATTTTGACTCTGACCCAGTGGGAATTGGTTTTTTACCAACTCTGCTGAAGGCCAAGGCTATGGCCCCCATAATTTGAGCCAAATCAGACAAGAAGCAGCCTCTTTGGCTCCTGGCTTGGTGGAAAGACTTTGTAATGTTATAACCTCAGTTTGAGCGAAAATACAGCTTGAAATTATAGTGTCTCCTGGATTTCTTCACCCAGTTTTGTCTACAAATGGAAATAAATTTATGTATTTACTGAGTAACTGAGACATTTTAATAAAATGCTTCCAAGAATAAAAATCTGTATGGCAATTATTATAACATTATTAAGCTCATTGACCTCTTTTTAAAAAAATTTATCAATTTTGGCTTTATTCTAAGTTCATTTTATTCCTTCATGAGAGTTATCAACTGGAATGCACATTTTCAAGTGTTATGTGTTCAGTTTATAATGCTAATTTTTCTAGAGAATTATAGCTATATTGCTGTGAACTGTAAATAAAATTGGACTTAGTAAATAAAATTGGAATTAAAATATAAAATCACTTTTATATAATGAGCTTTTATTGATCCATTGGTAAACCAGGAGAAATTGCCTTTTTTTTCTTCACACAGAGAACTCTTTAACATCTCCATGATTAACTGAGGGTTTCATATTTTATTTCAATCCTATTATTATTATTATTATTATTATTTTGCAGTACCAGGGATTGAACCCAGGGGCATTCTACCTCCGCGCTACACCCCCGGCCCTATTTTTTTTTATACTTTATTTTGAAACTGGGTCTCACGAAGTTGTGGAGGGCCTCACTAAGTAGAGAGAGAGAGAGAGAGAGAGAGAGACAGACAGACAGAGAGAGAGAGAGAGAGAGAGAGAGAGCTGAGGCTGGCCGCGAACCTGGATCCTCCAGTCTCCGCCTTCCAAAGTACTGGGATTACAAGCGTGCGCCACCACGCCCGGTTCAATCCTATTATTAATAACTGTGTGGAAGAAAATATGTGGTGTTAATGCTTGGCAAAATGTAATCTTTCTACATTTACCTCTTCCCTCTTTTACCTCTTCAGACATTTTGCTTGTGCCTACTTTCAACATTTTATTTTATAAGGTGCAAACAAAATATCATAAGGGCTTCTTTTCTAGTGGCAATCTAAATTAGACTATGCTCAACAAAGTAAGAAACATATGAAGTTATTTCTTTTAGATATAGACCTTAAATAGGAATGTAGCTGAATGATATGTAACTGGTTGGAAACTAAAGGCTCTCAATAACTAAGGTAATATATAGGAAGACTCTTATCTGATCTCAACATGACACAGAAAGAAATTTATTTGCTGATAAAAAATGGTCACACATTAACATCTGCACTTCATGTGGATATTTGCTCAATAATTAACAGCAGCCCCTGTTCAGCTACATTCCTACATCTGGGAACAAAACATCATAGGGACTAAAAATAAAGAGAAGGAGAAAAGCAAAGAAAAAAATGCTTGCTGCTAAATAGCATGGTTATTCTACATTATAAATTAAAGAGATTTTGTCACACTCTTTGGGAGCAAACCCATACTTTCTCCAATAGATATTACTAGATGATTACAGAAATGCCTTGGTAACTCACATTTTATTATGTATTCAGAGGAAAAGATTATGATTTTAAATCATGATTAGGTGATATAGGACCTACATGGTGATTGAAAATATTTTTAAAAGCATTTACATATTGATGTACTTTGAATTGAACAGACTATATCAATATAAATTGATAGGAATCTCCACCTCATATGTTTCTTCAGGGCAAAATAGGCAAAAACTTTAAACTCCATGACTTGCTACAAAGAAGATGGCTTTCCTAGATATTAAAGAGGGCATATTGGTTAACACATTATGTCTAGCAAAGATATATATTTTTTGTTAATGTTAAGAGGAAACTTGCAGAATACCAATGACACTGAATGGGCTGTAACTTTCTGTATTAAGAATAACAAAATAAATGCTGTGCCTAAGAATAATCTAATACTGGCAGTTTCTTGAGACTGTAATGCAGATTTGTATTTTCTATTAAATTAAAAATTTTATGGACGATACAATGTATCATTTCTCCAAAGTATTGTGGAATATGTACCACATGTTTTCTGAAGCTGCTTATCTTTTAATTGGCTGGAGAATAAGCCCATATGGTAAACACAAGCTGAGCCTGTAGTTCATTGTAAGGATGGAAATATTCTCCAGAGATTTGACCTTTACTTGCCAGACTCCTCTCAGCGAGCTTGAAAGAGGCAGGTCATTGCCTCTGACACTGGCCCAGTAAACTTAGAGCAAGAAAGGAAGCTTGAAAATGCCAATCTCTTCCGGGCCTATCAAACTTGGTGATGTGTGTTTGAGGGTCGTTTTGGGAGTTCTCACTATACTTTATAGTTTTGTGGGCTTTCCCTCTCCCTTAGTTTTAATTATTCTCTATTATGTTGGTTGAAAGGTTTCAGTCCATCAAACAATTTCCACTGTTTTGAACAACTGACCACTACTATTTGTACATGAATGCTTGCACCAAGTCGATTGATTATTTTGGCCACTTGAAGATGGATATAGTGATCAAAAGTGGGAAACTTTGGCATACACTTGCTTTAGACCAATGGAACCAAAGATTTCTAACCACTCTGTTTTCTCTTATGCTCCTGGCCACTTCAGAACTCTGTAGCAAAGATCATGATGCCTACTGGGTCATTAAACCGTTACTCATTGATAGCTTCTGTATCTTCAAGCCATTCATCCTTGCCCCTTCACTTCTGCCTTCATCTCTTCACAGACTTCACTAGTCCAGCTCATTCTGTTCTACAAATTTTACTTGTCCATTTTTTCTCTTTCCCATTTTGTTTGTGAGAAGATTAGGAAATGTCTAGGTCAGATCATATCTGGTAGGCAAACTTACATGAGCTAATGCTTTCATTAACACATTTACCCCAAAAGAGAAAATCCCTCATAATTCACTGAGTTTCCTTATATTTAAATGGTATTCTAGAGATATTCTAACTATAATACCTTTGTTTATTACTTAACTTCTTCAAGGTAATTGACTAATTTACACTATTATATTCTCTTTTCCTTCTCCTTGAACTCTGCACTCTTTGTTGTTGTTGTTGTTTGTTTGTTTGTTTGGGTTTTTGGTGCTGGGGATAGAACTCAGGGGCATTCTACCTCTGAGCTACACTCCCAGCCCTATTTTATTTTTTATTTTGAAACAGGGTCTCACTGTTGCTGATGGCCTTGCTAAGTTGCTGAGAGTCTTACCAAGTTGCTGAGGCTGCCCTCGCACCTGTGATCCTCCTGTCTCAGCCTCCCAAGTTCTGGGATTACAGAAGTGCATCCCATATCTGGCCTGCTTGCACTCCTACATGCTTGTGTTGTGTGTACACCATCAGACCAGATAGGCGTTAGGTACTATAATATTCTTCATGTATTATTTAATGTTAGTGCTACAGACAAATATATATTAAATTCTCACTTCTCCTTATGACTAGTCCTTATTGTTTACTTTCCAGTCATTTTTGTTGTCTGAAAATTGTTCCATGATAGAATTCTCAGGGAGGACTACATGGAGCAGTTATTTTCTAAGCTCTTTTCTGTACACACACACATGCACACACACACTTCAACATTTTACTTTAAAGCCACTCTTTTTTTACTGCATGTAAAATCCTTGGCTCACATTTTTTCTCCTTGCAGCTTAAGTATATGAAGATGTTTCATTGTCTTTTGTCATAAAGCATTGCTGTTAAAAAAAAAACATGATGAGAATCAGGTTTCTCTTTCTTTACAGGTGACTTGGTCTTTTTGTCTAGATACCAAAAAACTATTTTTTCCTTAAAAATTCATTTTATTAGTACATGTCTCAGTGTGGTCTCTTCTGATTAAATTTTTCTGTAGGTATATCATTTGCTCTATCAATATGTATGTTGTCTGTTTCAGAGACGTTTTTCTGGATTACACATTTTAGTGTGGATTATACATTTAGTATGGATTCTACCTTAGATGTCTTCATTGGGGAAATCTACTACATTGGTATTGGATTTTGCTTGCCATTTTCTATCTCTCTATCCCTTTATTTTTATTTATTTTCTACTTTTATACATATTTTAAATTTCCTCTTTTCTATATTCTATTACTGGTGAAGTATTATCCATCTATTCAAAGACTTTAACCATTATTTAAATCCATTTATTTGCTCTTGTGCTCCTTTTGGCCTAGAGGTAATTTCTGAAATGATTTTAACTTTTATTTCTAAGTCTTTCTTGAGTTTTTTCCTCTATCTTTTCTTTTTTTTTTTTTTTTTTGCGGTACCGGGGATT